>JAPYZO010005912.1:0-34929 GCA_030522905.1 Torymus flavipes | reverse complement strand
TACTTGTATATATGTGTGTGTGTGGGTCGGCCGGAAGGTCCGCGTCGGAGTTCGCGACCCGCGCGCCCCGTCGTCGGCGTGGCTCGCGTGCCTGGCGCATCTGTTGCGCACTCCCAGAGAGAGAGAGACCGGCAGCACACGCGCTCGCGAACACGCACACACTCACATGACGTCTTCTCGCACGCCTATCTTCTCTCTTGCTCGCTCTTTCCTCGCTAAGCGCGATCGACTACTTCCCGCGCGGTCTTTCTCTTTCTGTTTTGCCGACGCAGCTTCGTCTTTTTTTGCTCCTTTGCGTGCGGTAGCGAAATGTCACTTTCATTAGTGTTTTTGTTTAGCTGCGAACGTTACGGCTTTTTACGAGCGAGGTGAGATATTCTTTTATACTAATAATTGCTTAGAGTCAGAAAACTTCATTAAAAATCAATCAATTATAATAATCGAAATTGAAAACATCAGCCCATCAGCGCGATTCGCGCAAATTAGTCGTGCGTTTATCAGTGGCCCGAGAGCGGGCCGAATTGACGCTTGATATTTTCGCTGACATATTATACTCTTATCAAGCATTGAGAGCAAGCTGTTCATTGGTCACACTCTCTACACTGCAGGCTATATATACATGTATCTCTCTCTTTCTCTTTTGTCACTCAGCATTCGCGATCTCTGCGGTCGTCGCGCGTCCGTCCGTCGATCGCAGCACGCGGCCCCTGACACACCGGCGCGCGAGGCGTTTGGCAGGCCGCTCGCTTGCGACTCGTGTGTGGTCAGCGCCAATTTGCCGTTCCGTTCTATACCTGCGAATTAGCGCCAGGCCGCGTATCTCTCCCTGTAGCTATGTGCACGTATATGTATACAGTCGCCGCAGCCGCCGCTAACCTGCGCAGTTTATGGCTTTCGACACGCCCTCCATCGACGAGCGGCTAGTCTAGTACACGTATATATATATATACTGTGTAGGTGAGCGACCGAAGCCGGAGTAATATTTATTTTGAAAACAAAGCATTAGCAAGTCGTAAAGTGCCACATTTCTCACAGATGAAAAAATGGAGGCGGTCCGCTGTGTGGATTGAAAGCCGTGAAGTGCGAAGAATCGTGACGCACGTTGGTATACACCACGCGTCATAAAGTTTTATCAGTTCTGCGTAGGAACCATTTACATATATTTGTTTTTTCGATTCGGCTGCAGGTATAGTGTTGAGCCGCGGCTCTTAACGAGAAAGTGTGTATCGATCACAGAGCCGTCGAATTCAGTGACCCGTGCGCGCCGCGAGCTGCACCGCTCTCGTCCAATGAGCTGGGGCTTTCACCGGCGCGCACTATCGCGTCTTTCCGCTATCAGTGTGCACACGAGCACACTCGCCGAGTACTGCAGCGCGAGTCTCTGTGCACCGCGCGCCGATCGAACCGAGAGTGACGTTTCCAGGTCTCCTCTCGGCCGGGAAGAGAGCGAGTACGTCGTTCGGCTGCGGCAGAGAGAAAGAGCAATAGGAAGAAGCTCGTCGTGATTGTGTGTCGCGTGAATGGGAGGCAGCAACGCGATGTGTGTATATATATACTACAGGCGGACTTTACGTAACGAGAAAACGGGCATTGTGCCGCGATTAATCCGATGCACCGATCAATCTACGCTTGCGGCTCCCGCCTCTACGTGTCGTGTTTTGCTCGGCCTCGCGCAAGCTCTCGTCGTCGAATTATGCAATAAAGAAGCGATTCGTCGAATTAGTATATAGAAGAAGCTCGCTACAGCTCCCGCAAGCTTTCAGCGCCAAAGTAAACAAACGCAAGGTGTGGAGCCGAGTAGTAGTAGTAGAGTGGTGTAAGTGCATAGGGGGTTGGCTGGGTGGTCAGTGGCAACTAGCGGGTGTTTTCGTCTACTCTCCTATAATAATGACGTCTAATGAGTCGCTCCAGGAATAAACGGCGTCCGTTGAGCGCGTAATCACTCTGTCGCGGTCGCGGGGCCCATTTTCGCGTCTCATAAACCGCGCGCGCGCTGCTCTCGAGAGCCGGGGCGACGTTTGATTTCCGCGGAGCCGCGGCGGTAAATGGACTCTTAAGTAGCGAGACGCTCATCTCTCTTTCCCTCCCTCCCTCTCTGCCCCTGTGCGTGTATTTGGATATTTTTGGAGTGTGGGTGAATCAGAGAGTCTGGGGGCCGGGAGCGAGAGAAAGAGGAAAAAGGGAGCACGCAGAGCTCTCCGCCAGCTAAATCACTTATTTCAGAAATAACGCCGCGACGTTCGAATTAATAATCGCGCGTCTTATACGTCGGTATATTATCCGAAAGTGTCTCTCCCCCTAGCCAGCAGAGTGCTATCGGCGAATGGGAGACGACGCGAGAGGCCGCGCTGCACGAAACGAGAAGAAAATGGAAAATAAGAGCGGATGACTAAAATCGCCATAATCCCGCACTTGCCAACGATCTTGAGATTCGATACTGCTCCGCTGCTAAGCGCACACATGTGTGCGTGCGCGCTGCAAGGATCGCGCGGGACGGGGGGAGAAAGAGAGCGTCGATGTATTAATAGACACTTGAGCATCTATATATCGGCGAGCGACGTCGAAATCGCTCTTTGACTCTTTGTGTGAGTTTTTTCCCTTGAGCAACAAAGCAGCGGAGAATGCAGCGAGAGAGAAACTTGGAAAAGATAAATTTTTATTCGCTCATCAGAATACAGTTTATTCAACTCTCTCGAGTATATACCAGAGAGAGATATATATTTATACAAGGCGAAAAAATTTTCACGCGATCAACATTTTTTACCTTCAGCCGCGATTAAACTCTATACGCGTGCGAGGCTTCCCTCCTGATAAATTCCCGGCGAGAATTTAATCGCCCAAGGTGTTTTGATTTATTCGCTTATTAAAAATTTGTCCTGCGCAAGAGAGGGAATGTCATCGAAGTGCCGTCGTAAATAAGCCTCACCGCGATGCCTCTAATATATATTTATGACGGCGTGTGTTTATAGTTGTTTTTTTTTCGCTTTGTTGTCAGTCGTCGTCGCAAGAGAGACAGGGAACGCGTGTTATTATTATCGAGTACGCTGCAGACAAAGGAAGAAATAAAAAACAATAAGAGCCTGGCGCGATCGTAACGCGCGCTCTCGCTGACGCTGCTATACGCTCGCGCGTCTATGCGACGCTCATGCACACGTGATCGGGGCGCACACCGTGCGCACACGACTCAATTCTAACTCCAGCTGACTCGGCGCGTATAGCGCGAGCGCAAACTCTCGGGGAGAGCGCGCTCTAATCATATCCACTCGCACGTCGTAAAGCTCTAAACACAGTCTCGCCTGGAGGTCTAGACCGACTCTGGACTAAAGCAGCGAGACGGGGTGCATCCGAAATAAGCTCTATATCTATTTCGAGAGAGTCACGACTCTGCGTACGTGTACTTTTCAAACCCGAATGCGCGACTGAGCTATCTCCCCCCTCATATCTATTTCCATTTTTTATTCCCCCTAATTCTCGACGGAATTACATGATCAAAGAGGGCCCCGAGCTCGTGCTCCAAAGTATTATTGATATTCATTATTCATTAGCTATTAATTATACGTCATAACCAGGCCAGATAATTTCCAGGAAACAATGTGACTAATGCAGAGATAAGATTTCATTTCTTTAAATTAGAAAAATACATGTATTCGTGAATTCATTTATTTTTTACGTTACAAGATATATATAATTAATCATATTGATTTATTGCTCTCTCTCTCGTATACATAATTAATAACGTCATAATTGACAAATTAAATTTTAATTAATAGATTCATTTCGCAGCAAAGTTGGCATTTTGATCGTAATGTGATAACGACTAATTTATTCTCTAAATTTCTAAAGTGAATTGAAAAGCACATTAATTTAAAAAAATGATTGCTTTCAAAGCAAACTCCGCTTTGCTTTGGAGCATTTATTGGCTACTCAGCGTAAGTCAATATTTGCAATTTATTTATCAAACAAACATCGATCTCTCTCTCGCGGCGATCGGTATAGAATCGCGCGAATTCGGCAAGTTTTTCTTTTCGTTGCGCTGTTTGTTTTCTTAATTGGGCTGAATGCGCATCTCTCTCTCTCTCTCTTTCATCGTCAGCTCTCTGCGCGACGTCGTCTGGCTCTCGGCCGCCCGCGTGACTCAACGCGTCTGGATCGCGCGCGCGCGCTCAGGAGATCGGGAAGTGCCGCCGCCTGACGGGGATTTCGGGAAGTTCGCCGAGCGCTCCGCTTCCCCCTCCCGCCTCCTCTTCTCCCGCCCGCGCGCACGGAAACCCTTCGCGCAAGGAGTGGGAGATACCCCGCCGGTCCCGCTCACCGAGCCTTCAGGGGAATGTCGTGGGTGTGCGTGTGTGCGTGTATGTATATACACCGGCGGCAAAACTTTTGTCCGTTAAAGGACCATCTCCTCGACTTGGAATACGAAGAGAGAGGATGATCTCTCGCTCACTCTTTTCATATGCCGAATCATCGTGGATATGTATAATGTGGATATATACGTGCGCACGACCGGAAGCCGAGATGTTTTTATCGATGAGATCGACGTTTTGTAATTTTAGACGAGAGTGATGTTCGGGCTCTTCACGAAGCGAAAGCCCGCAGAGTCGAGTTTTTGCCGCATTTTTTTGGTCTTGATGGTAATATAATCAGGTAGTAACGATTTTAAAGTTTTTATTGTGTTTCGATTGATGGCTGATATTTTTTCTCGCCGAGCTGAATATAATATATAAGTGCGTCTTTCGACGTCGTGAATGAATAAGAGAGCAAATAGAATTGACAAGATAGATGTGTAAGTAGTAACAGTAAAAATATTTTGTAATCGTTTTTAAGCATTTTATTTTTAATATCTTTGTGTATTATATTTTTCGTGATTAATGATTCCGAGAATTCATCCTGATTGGTAAAAATGCGCTTTAATCGAAAACATTGCAATGTCCCAAAGAATTACTCAAGCGAACAAACAAAATATTTTCTTGGCACCGCTTGTCGTCGGAAACGTCATTCGGCCGAGCAAACTGATTCTCAATTTAGCATTGCCATTCCTCAAGCTAATAGATTTTTCGATCCTCGCCAATAAATAGCAACGAAAACTTGACACATTTAACAAAAGCAAAGTTAAAAAATGGGAATGCAAAGAAAGGAATGAAAATAAATATACAGATAATGTCAGCTTGGGCGCCAGCGACTCATTGATAATCGACGAACGTCTCGATTCCGCCTAACATACGGGGTTTTGCCGGCTGACCTCGTATAATTCACCGATGGAAGTAAATCAATCCCGCGAGGACACGCGCGCGTGTCTTCCCTCCTTCTGCCTATCACTGACGAATATCGCGAGCTCGGATCCCGAGAAGCCGGCTCATCTTTTCTATGCATAAAAGGAGGAACGGGAGTGTGCATTACAGAAAGAGCAAAGACTCTCTATGCCAAATATCGCCTCTGCATCTGGCCTCTTATTTCCCCTCTCTCTTTCGCAGTGGCGGCAGCGGTGGCGGCGACATCTCACCCGCGCACCGCGAGCATCGCTCGTTCTTTTTCCTTCTCGGAATTCGTTTGCTGTCGCAATATTTATAGAAACCAATACGTTCTCCGCAACGCACTCTCTCTCTCTCGCACTCGCTCGGGGGCTTAGGCCATCGACTCGCCCGCAGCTTCTCTCTTTCGGTCTCTCATACCGCGCGTTGGCGACGACTTTTCTTTATCTCGCGGGCGCCGCGAGCTTCTGTATTTCCGAGGCGGGCCGCGCGCGAGGCGTGAATCACTCGTGATGTGTGTCTGCATAAGTATGTGTATGTGTGTATTCTACAAATTTTCATTGTCACTCGACGCGTTTTCGCGTGCGCGCGCGGGGCTATACTTTATTTCTCTGTCTTTCTCTGTCGTTCTCTCGTCGCCTCTCCTTTATCCTATAAATATGTATAGATTTTAATTGGCATTAGAAGCCAAAGAGCCGAGAGAGAAAGAGAAAGAGATTCGTCAAGCAGATATATCGGAGGAAGATTTAGTGAGACAAGGTCGTCTCGCTAATAAATCGAAATACCGTATTCGAATTTCAGCGTGTGTGTGTGTGTGTGTGCGTGCGACGTCACCGCGAAGCGAGAGAAGGCGATACAGAAGGCAACGGGGATAATCGTGAAACTATGCGGTGTGCAGGACGCGTGTATATATATGTACGTGTATAATGTATGTAGGTGTGTGTACGTACGCGCCGCAGTGGCACGAGCGTAATGCAGGCCGCCGCGTTAGTTATTTAGCGTAAGCTCTCTCGTCGCCGCGCGCTGCCGGACTAGTTTGCGCGTTATTAAGCGAGCTTATTTTATTGGAAACAGGTAGTCGGCCAATATAACGCGGCGCTCACGCGCACACATATATATACACGCACGCGTATTTCCCAGCACACGCACACATCAGTATCGGACCGCGATCGCTTAATATTGTCGCTCGCACGCGGTGGCGGTGTTAAGCGGCTGCTGACGTTCTGTCACACCAGAAACTCACACCGCTTTAATTGTTTGTCATTTCGGGCAACGCGCGTCAAACATTTTTATGCGAATTTCCCTCTCATCTATTCCTCTACGCAGCTCGCAAAATACGAAATCGAATTAATTTCCAAATTTCTCCTCAACGATGCAAACAAACACCTAATATACACGCGTATATATTCTACAGAGTAAACAAACAACTCGGCGAGCTGTTTTCTCAGCGAAGGATTACAGCTGTAGGAATTTGCATCATATCACAGGCGAGAGAAGGCTTGATGGGCGCTATAGTTTACTCAAGGGCGAAAACGCGGACTAGTGGGGGAGCGCTGCTACCGGCCACGACGGCGACGACGTCGAGGCGTGACAATTGTTGCCGCACTAGACGCCGGCCACTTGGCCGCAAGTCGCTCGACTCGGGGCGCGTGCCGGCCCGAAATTGTTCGAACTATCCTCCAAGCACGGGCCAAGTGCTCGTGCTCTCGCTTTCGACCGTCTGAGAGAGAGGGAGAGAGAGAGAGAAACTTCCAAGCCGGATTCTCGAGCTCGCCTTTCCTCACTCACCCCCTTGCGAGCACGATCAACCCCCGCACGGAATCGCTCGACTGACCGAGAATCTGACCGAGCAGCAATTACCCGCGAGGACCCGACCTATCCTCGGGTTACCTGCTTTTCTATACAACACGCGCCCACCACCTCGTCAACGCTTTAACGCTTAATCGAGCTTTCCGCTCTCGCTCGCTTACTCTCTTCCCCCCTTTTTTCTGAATTATTGAGTCTACTTTGCGCGCTCGGCCGTATAGTTTGCAATTATGACACCTAGAAATCTATTAATGTTTCAACCCCGTAAAATGTCTTTAATTTAAAATCGATTATCGCTCTCCGAGTTGCGCCGTTAATTATGAAAATAGAAAAGCGGCAATTTGCCGTCAAAACGTCAATCACGAAATGAAATGATAATTCTCGAGCGCCTCAATTACAACGATCGAAAAGACCGCGCGAGCCAGAGAGTGAGAGGGCAAGCTCACTGCTTGTGCCAATTATTCAAATGATCTCGAATAAAGGGATTTATTTGTGAAATCGAATTATCGAGACGGTTAAGAATTAAGTGTATTCCGACTCGATTTGTCACTTCAGCTCTTGCAGAAACGGCTAATCTCATTGAACCCTTATCGAGTTGTACCGGGAGTGAGACAGTGAGGAGAGAGAGAGAGAGAGAGGGCAAACGAAGATTTCGACGATAAGTTAATGACGCTTGGAAATAATCGATTAATAGACTGGTGTGCTGAGCTGGGGAGCGTCAAATACGCGATGACCCGTAATCGGACAGATCGAAGGCCGGATGGAGTGAAAATCCAATGAGGCTTGGGTAAACAGAAATTGCGGCGAGCAGGCCGTGGAATCAAGCGAGCGAGATGAGCCCTGGGCATTAATGACGAAACAGGAAGAGGAAATTTCTCTCGGGCAGCCTGAAATATTCAGACTCAAATCCTTTTCCCGATTCCTCTATATAATACGCTCTCTACCTCCCTCCCAACCCTTGTCAAGTATTCTCGAGCGACGTCGAGCGATCAAGCACACCAGCACCACCAGCCGTTATATTCCCGGGCTGTCAATTAAACACGCGAGTAGCGCTTATGCACACGAGTATCTGTACAAGCTGTTAAACGCGTTAGGATCCATCGATATATCGCTCGCCCGCGTCCCTCTCGCATTTGCGTTCGCTCACTGCAATAATCCGCGCGCGCGCTACCTTCCCCTCAATAATTCACACGCGCCCGCGCGCTTAATTTCAGCCTCGTTTTTGGGAAATTCCGGCGATTGGAGCTTCCGAGAATACACCGGCTGCGACCGTTTTATACCCTCGCATGACATTATATATATATACACATGCACTTCATATATGCTTTTTCACCCGCGCACGGGCGTGAGCTGTCTGGCTTTCTCAAGGTTCATCGACTCGTTCGAGATTCCACCTTTACTACTTACTACCTCCCCTCCCTCCTACGACTAGCACGAATATATGCACACCTTCGCGTGTGATTTCTAATACGGGCGCGCCAACAACGAGCGACTGTCAAATTAAGCCCCGCGCATCATCGGCTCGATGTCGCTTCGTTTTCTGAATTATCCATTAAACGGTAAATGCGCCGTTCAATTGCTCAATTCCGACGTGTTTTTCTCTCTTTCTCTTCGCTCTGTCGTCTTTTCTCCCCTTCCCTCGTTCCCTGCCGAGCGAGCTATCAAGCGGCTTTTCTCCTTTTTATCGCACGACCGCGCGGGGAATTAACATTTCACCGCTAATCGAACGATTCGGTTCTTTCCACTCGCGTATCGCCATTTATAGACGCGTCCCTAAGTGAAAAATCGCTTCGGAGCATCCGAGATACGCGAGCTCGCGACGACGGCTACGTGTCTCGGATGCCTTCGAATTATAGCAGCAGAGTCTGACTTTTTACAATCGCATCGTTTTCTCGCGCTCGCGCACTCGACGATGTTTTATAGCGCCATTGCCACATCGATACTTTCTCTCTCTCTCTCTCAAGATGCAGGAGCATATTAATTACGCGGCATTAATCGTCGAAGGCATCCGGGGCTACTTTGGTGGCTTATTAATTTTCCGAGAGGTAAACTCGAGATGCCAATCAATCACAGAAATATGGGCGCGAAGAAAAGGTAAAGAGGGAGACTGGTCGTGAGAAATTAGTGATATAAACGGGGACTTACCTGTTGCCAGAACTGAGCGAGCAGGTAGATGCGCTCCTTCTTGAAGAGCCACTCCATGGACTGCATTGCCTGGAGGTCGAGGGAGCTCGCCTCGGCGGAGGCCTGCATGCTGGCGAGCGCGGCCGCCGGGCCGAGGTTGGCTAATAGGCCGCCGGCGCCGGCGCTGCCGATTTGCGGCGACTGCTGCTGGAGCGCTGCTAGGGCGGCCGCCTGCACGTTGCCGCTCGTCCCGGCTAGCAGGTTCGCGTGGTAAACGGTCGCGCTCGTCGCATGATGGTGATCATCAGCGGCGGCCGCCTGGGCCGCTGAAGCCTGGAGTAGTTGGGCCCCGATCGGCGCAGCAGGCCCCTGGAGCCCCAGTGACGAAGCCACTTTGGCGGCTTCGTGCGTACCCGGCGAGCCCGAAACCACAACGCCGCCGGTCAGCCCCGTCCTCGTCGACGATGGCTTGCGCCGCTGCTGCTGCTGTCTACCCGCGCCGGGAACGCCGCGGCCACCGGATCGCGCCTCCAGAGTCTCTTTTCTTTGCCGCTGCACCAACTTGGGATTTGTCCGGCCTAGCTCGGGGCTCGTTGCCAGCGCTAGTTCGCCTACTCTACGAGCAACTACGCACAATCACCAATTGATACCGGTATCGCGAGCGTACCCGGAAACGGGGCATCGCCGCGACTCATCGACAATGAGTTTCTCTTTTTAATTTGTTTATTTTTTTTTCTTTTCGCTATGCGTGCGTCTACCTGTCGGATCACTCGGGCCCGGTCACTCGCGAAATCACTCGGCTTTTCACTTCCAGGTACATTGATTGACACTTTGACAACCACGGCTCCGATCGAGGGTGACTACTTTATGAACGTCCAACGATCGTCCCCCCGTATCGACAGTCTTCTTGTTCTCACTGGGCTATTATCACACAACAAGTTTCGTTCGTTATTATCACTGTACTACTCGTCATCATAAACGAGCGTTCGCCTGAGTTCTACTCCGCACTTGTTATCACGAGACACGATTGAATTTTCCCGTGATGTAATTCAGCGGCGTTGACGTAATCCACGCCGGTGAATTAGGTCCCATCAATACGACTCCCTCGCTGCGTGGCTGAATCAGCGACGACGACGACGATGATGTTGTTGTTGTTACTGCTGCTGCTGCTGCTCCCGCAGGTGTTACAAGTGTGAGGGAGAGAGAGCAGTGTGATGACCGCTCACAGTATGTGTATATGTGTATATGCACACGATGTGTGAGCGGGAGATCCGCTGGCTGGCTCGCGTGAGGCTGCCGCGCGGACGCTTCCAAGAGAGAGACCCGTCCTAGCAGGCTCCTAACCTGAAACTAAGAGCTACCGGAGGACCGATGCATTGGCTGGAGGAGGGCGATGCGCCTTGTGGTGGGGATGGGAGGGGCTCGGGTGCTAGGGCGGGGGTAGGCCGGCCCCCCGGCGCGCCAATCGCGGTGGCGGATCCCCTCCCCGGCGGGCGGCCAATACGCCCGACGGAGAGGCGACGCGCCCTGGTGGTGGGGGGATGCGTGCCAGGGTGGGGGTAGCAGCAGCAGCAGCAGCAGCAGCGGCGGCGGCGGCGGCGGCGGCGGCGCGGGCTGCTGCCACCGCCGCAGTACCAGCAACACACGCACGTATACGAGAAAGAAACGGAGGTTGCTGCTGCTGCTGCTGCTACGAGGTGGTACCTAACCCGCGCTGAGAGGATCTCTCGTATTTTCAGCTCTGCAGTGGGGTGCCTCCCGCCCTTTTCCAACCTCATCCTGCCAATCGCTAGTTTTTCCCGAACGAGTCGCGAGCTCGTGCGCCCACCCGAGCGCGAATCGGTCGCCCTTCGACGGGATAAGTTATGTCGCGTGCACGTATATGTGTACCTCTTTTTCTCTCCATCGCGAGAGTTTTTTTTTTCTCCTTTGTGGCAAGCCCCCTACCTTCTGCTTACTGGGGGCTCTTTCTTGCAACTCGCGCGGAATCTGCGCGACTCGCGAGAAAATTCTTGGGCGTACGTGTAGAGAGACTTTTCCGACCAATAACGACATTGGCTCTCGACGGCAGAGAGACGCGAGGAAAAATGACGGGTTTTCATCCCACTATTGATTTTTCAGCTGAAAATACGAGATTGCTGCAGGTGGAAACAGTGTAAACACTCATGGAAACCTTTGCTATTTCAAAAATCATTTCATCCAACTGTTTGGTCTTTGAATTTTAATGAAAAAATTATTTTGTGTTAGACTTTTGTGGATTCGAATTCGCTCGAGTTAAAGTTTATAACTGAACAATGTCATCGTTGGATCAAATGATTTATTCAAGCATACAAGTCTGAATAATATATAACATTCACATACATCCAGCATGCTATTGTCAACGTAACCAGGCAGTGTGTATTGAAGTAAGTATATTTTATGCTATTCAAATGCAATTCCAGCAAAAAGAGCGTTTTTAATGAGTGCTTTGTGTATACTACTAATAAATTTTGAATTATTTCATGGAAATAATTTACTTTATTCTTATAGATTGTTTTTAGTTTTATTTTGAAAAGGTATACATGTATTGATTACACTTTATGGAGGTGCGAAGTATTATAACTTGCTATAGCTAACGTGTTAAATATATATCTGTGTATATTCTTAGAAAGAACATGTATTAATTTATTATTTATTTTAATAATCAATAGAATAAATTGTCATTTTTAGAATGATTAAAATTTCAAAATGAGTAAAAGCATATATATATCCACCTACATTTAAATGGAATTTAAATAGAAATTATTTTTGAATGACACCGTAAAAGCAATTCAACTCGCGATAAAAAAGAAAGGATTTCGTTTTATTTCAAATCATTTTCATGAATAAATAATTTTAATTGCAAAGAGATTTTGTCATTAGTCTCCGGTTTGAAAAATATAAAGAAAAATTATTAATATGAAAGCGTCGCTGTGAATGCAAATGAGCAGCGACATAAGGTCGCTAATTTACGTATTTATTATATCACCCTTGCACATGGTATTCCTATTAAATAAAAAATAGCCGGCGACCTAACACGCGTGCAGATAATAGCTGCTTTGAAAGGGTTAGTTATTGACAGGTACTAGAACTTCACACCGGTGTAGACACAAACGTTTAGAGAGGCAGCGAATTTATTCCTGATTGACACAGGTGCCAGGAAGTTCGATCGTTTCACATGCAAACGCGATATCGATTCGTGAATACATCTAAATTGACGCGCTCTGGTTTTATGAAATGTTTTTCACTGCTGCATCGCTGCCTGCCTGACGAGTGTTTTTTTTACTGACCGATAGTGCATTCGATATTCTTTTTTTTTCATTATTTGTACGACTGACAGAGTAAACAAATGTGAAATGTACGACAAAAAGGCATTTAGCGCGGGATATTTGAATGTTTGTGAACAGAATTGGATAGCTGTATATAGATATCGGTTTGGAATAATCAGGTTTTAAAAATAACCCAGAGAGAGGAAGAAAAAATAATGGAAAAATTTGAATTCAACGTGTGCACATGTAGATCGAAATATTTCGTGAGCTCGCTCGACTGCAGCTAAAAGATAGCCTCCAAATAATGAAATGCGAATATCAATGGCTCGTTCTTTGCTCGCTCACGCTTGCTTGCGTTTATACTCATCAACAAAGGGCAATACTTTACTCTTCGTATCATGAAAGTTGACTTTTTATCCCGGTCAGATGGACGAAAGGGAAAGACGCACTTATTGATTCTCAGCACGTCGCGCAAAGGCAGCATATAATAAAGGACCCGTCGCTTGTGTCTACATACGCGCGCGCGCGCGTGTGTGTGTGTGTGTGTGTGTATTCGCGCGCTGGTTATGAATACGTCGTGACCGATATTTATCGCCGGGTAACGCCCACGAAAGTACACGACAACGGGCTGTCGGCGCTGCTTTACGATCAGGCCGGTATATAGCAAGCAAGCAAGCAGGCAGCAGTACGCTTACGCTTATACGCTCGCTCGCTCGCGCGAGGATTAGTTTGTCAACGCCTAGACGCCCGCGCGTCTGCGAGAGCTGCATGTCTGTGCAGTGTGCGCAGTCCAACTTTCCCCGTTCAAATTGGTCTATTCCGAGAGCGCATACTCCTTCTTCAACTCCCTCCAAAGTATGGCTTTGTAAGCGCAAACCACGCGAATTATCCTCGTAAACGACTCGTCGAACCTTGCCATTAGCTTCACTTTGGACTTTTGCGCAAGACTCGCGTCCTTTTGCTCGCTCGCGCGTAATTCTGGGCTTTTAAAGAATCGCTATCGTCGTTATGCCGAAAAATAGCACGTATTAAAAATGCAATGAGGGGGGCAGAGAGATTTCGCGGTGATGGGGGAGGGAAATTGTTGACTTTAATAAGTGCCGCGATCACGAAAGCCGGCGAGTGCCCCTGCTAGTAAACTCGCAAATACATATTTGTTAATTGAGGGAAAAGTTTTTACGGCCGATTTCTATTGTTTTATGCCCGCTAATTATCAAGAAATATGCTTTCTATTCGGATTTACCGTTGGAAAAATCATAATTTTTTGAAAGTCCAGGCACATCTGTCATTAAAAATATGCGTTTTCCCGAGTTAATTTGATCACACGCTAAAATCCCATCAAACTAGCAGCATTGCAGAAAAAACTTTATCCGCGTTAATTCGAGTCACCAAGTGTATTTTGCCCAACGTATACGATGATCAAATGCCATATAGTCTCCTGCATAAAAAAATTAGTCTTACGTTTTCAAAGATAACGAGAAATAGAGGTTAGCGTCTCGCGTCTCGCTCCTCCGGCTTTATTATCGCGGAAAGAGGAGAGCGCTCGCGCTGATTCCCGGAATCCCGGCGTGATTTTTCGCACGCAAAACAATTAGGCTGCCTGCAAGCGCGCGAGCGGCTGACGATCAAGCCGTCAAGCGAAATTCCGCTGATGGCCGCAGAGAGGCTAAACGGTCGCACGCTACTCAATACCCTTTTGCGATAAAGACGGACGGTCGCCTCATCGTCTTCGCCAAGTTGCATGCTCGCGATTGTAACAATATCTCGAGCGAAGGATGCACTCGGCGCGAGCGCTCTGCCCAAGTTCAAGAGCCTCGCTCAGGGACACGCGCGAGCGAGCGAGCCAACGAGACTCTTCCCTTCGAGGAGTCTCATGCGCTTTCGCGTAAGCGAATTTTTCCCTCGAGTTAACGTCGCAGACCCGCGTGCGGATAAGATAGAGCGACAGAGCAGAGCTATGTGAGAGACGTAGAGAGAGTCTCTTGCTCACCTTTTCTTTCGCTCGATCTCTTTTCGAGTATTCGCTGGCTCGCTTGCTTTCTTGTCGGCAACCGCGCGCACGCGCTTTTTTTTCGTGTCGTTAATTGTTTCGAAGATAAAGTGTACTGCGGGAGACACGTTGACGCGCTCGAGTAATGAGGAGAAATTATTGTGCAATTTTAAATAACGGCTTTAATTGTTCCAGTTTCATTAAGAGTGCTCAACTGTCAAAATTTTAACCCGGCTCGCGCAACAATTATATTTTATTTATTTACTTATTATTTTGTTTATTTTGATAACGAACCTTTTTATTCGCTTGATTATGTGACGTGGGTCTAAATTATTTTTATGTGTACGATGATATTTATCATTGACGATTTGCTTTATTATAGAAAAAGAATCATGTGTGATGGCTAATTTTAGTTGTGTTTTAAATCATCTCCAGGAATTTATCAATATTTACAAAAACAACTTTTTTTTTTATATATTTACTAATCGATATGACAGTACGAGTCATTGTTACTATTCTAAAAATCCAGTATATTACATGCGGAATGATGGCAGTATTTTTCCGTGAATTTACTAATTATTCTTCACATCGGTAAGAATTACGTTCATTAGCAGAACTACCGCGCAAATGACTTGACCATTTACCTAACACCGAACAGAGAAAATTCCTATCCTTTCACCGGTGCGCCCGTTATCACACTTCTCCGCGTTATCGGTACAAAGATTCTTGCCTCTTTACACGCGCAGAGAACGAGAGAAGTTGGCTGACCGCTCTCTCTCTCTCTCCCTCGCTCTCTTTCTCTACTCTGGCTCGTGTCCCTGCCGCGTGACACCGAGATAAACCCCACACGGAGTATCCGTCTAAGCGCGAGAGACAATCAAGAATCCGAGCTATAGTCACGTATATTCAACTTCGAGCTTCCCGGGCAATAAACACGCGACAAATCCTCAAAGACACTGAACCCTATGTATATTCTTTATAGACTCGCACTGAGAAGTAAAGGAATTTAATTCCGTCGAATTTCTGGCGAGTCGTTTTTGGTAAATTTCTGAAAAATTATAATACCACAGAACCGGCGCGCATATGCTCACGTATTCTTGTGTACGACAGCGCGCGCACTTGTTAAGAAAAACTGTCACACACTCGCGAGAGAGAACCGAGCGATTTGCATAAAAAGCATCGACTGTGTATACAGTCATCTCGAAAATTGATTTTAAAAAAGCGATACACGAAAAAGCCGTAGGCCTGTGTGTGTGTATTTATGTATATGCGTGTGCGCGAAGGTCCCTTTGATCTTCCGATTTCCAGGTGAATTTGTCGGCGTGCCCCGGCTACTACTACTGTGATTCATCGCAATTCCTTTTCGAGTCACGAAAGCCGATAAAATCATCAGGCCGCTGGATCTACCTGAAATGTCCGAACGATCGTCTCGTTGTAATAATACGCGTGTCGCCGCGCGCGACCAGAGAGAGAGAGAGAGAGAGAAAGAAAGAGGCCCGAAGTCAAAGTGAGCGCGCGTGCTATGATCGTGTGCTCGCCAACGTACGTGAGCCACATAAGAAGCCGGGGACTTGTGTGTATTTTCACCGAGCGAAACGCCAGTTAACCGATGCGATACCGTTCGCTCCTGTATCTTTCTATCTTTTCTTTTCTCATTCCGCACGTAATCACTTTCCAGATTTTTTTTTATATTTTACTTTTTTAATTTTTTTTTTAATTTCGATTGGGGGTTATCACTTTTTCACGTCGGCGTATTTCACTTTTATTATACACAGTTTGTTTTTAGTTATGCTGGAAATACGCGGAATTTTTATTTGTTTAGCGAGTTGGTTGGAAATTTGTTTCATCGGAAACCGAAGTTTTGATTAACTGTCGTTCAGGTTTATTTCAATTAAAACTGTTTTCTAAACTCGATATTTTCAATCACGATCAGCAATTTCAACAAAGTAAACAATCAACACAACCCACGAATAATCAAATAAACTAATATCAACTGATAGAGTATTTCGAATGATGTGAAATAATTGAAAAAAAAAATCAAAATTGTCCACCGCAGCGAGAATAAAATTTCAATTCCGCCAGAGCGAAAGAAAAATAAATCATATCCGTGTATACATACAAACAGCGAGGCGAGAAGCCTTCAACTGGCAGCACGGCCGTATAGTGCATACACGCATAATTCGGCGCTCGTGGCGGAATAAAATCTGATTTTATATGTATATGCATTTAGCCATAACGTTGTCACAAGAGCACATTCACTGTAAAAGCGGTCCCGAGACCTTATCTCCTCGCAATTTCACATACGCACTGCCTGTTGTGTATACTTTAGCGCGCTCAAGGTTCCCCTCCCCCCGAGAGTGTTCGCACTGTGTCATTCACTAGGTGGTGGTGGTGGTGGTGGTGGCTGTGTGAGTAGTGCCTTACGTACTGGCTATTCTGCTGTAGTCCGGGCAGACGACGCTCCTGTCCAGGAACAGTGTCTTCTGCTGCTACTGCTGCTGCACCGCCTTCCGACTATATCCCCTCGGGGCTGTGTGTACGACTGTCACGCTCGTTCCGACTAGTGTTCTTGTCGTTCTCTTCTGCTCCGCGCTGCTCTCACGTGTGTCTGTATACGTGTGCGTGTAGGAGCGACAGCCAGAGAGTGAGCGAGTATATATAGTGCGTGTTTAAATGTCTCGTGTGAGGTGTGTGTATGTAGATATACAGTGCGGGCGTTCGAGTAGTGAGCGCGATGCGTGCAGCGTGTGTGTACGCCTCGGGCTCCTGCTAGGCCTGCGTTCTGACCGAGACTAAACTCGCGCTCTCTCTCCCGCTGCAGCCCTCGCGCGCGCCGTGTAGTCATCCCTCGGCGCGAGCGCGCGCGCACGCACTTTCCACCCCGCGGCAGAAGTATTGTCCGGCGCGCGGGCCCTCGATCCCCTTCCACCTGGGCCCGAGCCTCTCGGCGGCTCTCTCCCCTCGCCCGACCACTCGGTCCCTCCCGTCCTCTCGGACGGCACCTTCCCGTCAAGTCGGCCGATAAGGCCCGCAGGTACGATTAGCAGGCGGGCTCGTGACAGGCCCGCGGACGAAAATTCGGCAGGCCGGCGCCGAGGGAAAGCGCGAACCGCGGCCGTAGAGTGGCGCCGCCGGGCGGTCGGCTCGCGAATTCAAGCCGGGGCAGGCGCGAGCGCGGGGGTGGCATCCCCCACCAGAGCGCCATTCAGTAGGGGGTGCCGCTCTCTCTCTCTCTCTCTTCTCTCTCTCCTCGCCTCCCCCGCCGCGCTACGTCGGGTGAGTCGTGTCGTGTACGTGTGCGTGTGTGTATGTGTATATACGCTCCCCGGGGAGCGCGCGATACTATATACGCGCGCGGGGATGCTGCGAGAGCGGCCGAGAGTGGCTCGCGGTATTGGAAGTATCGGTGACTTCAACGGGATGTGATCGGAAAAGAGGGTGCCGCTCCGTGCCGAACGCGCGCGCCCCTTGCACTGCATATGTCGATGTGGCCTTTCAATGTATATAGATGCGTGTGCGGTGAGTTGTTTTCGGGGGGTCGGGGGGATCATCGTCGACGGGGGGTCGCCTGTATATATATATATATATGAGTTTGTCTCTGTCATTAGGAAGATGTGTGACGTGGCCGGCCGAATGAATATTCGATCGGTGCGGAATGTGTGTACGCCCGCGATGCGGGCTAGACCGCAAGAACAGCCATCGATCGCCTCTGTTTGTATGAAACTTTCATAAACTTTCGGCATCTTTTATTAAGCGTGATTTAGATTGAGATAATGCGTGTGCGCGGTGGTTAAATTGACTTTTGCCTATATGTGACTCTGCTAATATTGACTGATCGATAATGTGTGTACGTATCGTGCGGTTTGTAACTAATGCTATATACATGCTATATATATAGATAGGAATACCGACAAATGTTTATATGGTACCAAACAAACTATGTAATTGACTGTTACTAAATACTTCCAGTAAAGGTAGAATTATGAAGAAGATTTATATAAATATCATGCTAAATGACGCGTACTTTGAAAGTTGAATTTATTCAGGATCTACTGTATGCTAATTATATGATAGATTAATCCTTTCTTTTGTCATCCCCTAGTATACACCGTGGGAATAAATGCATCATGTGCTTTATACGTGTTTACTAAACAATTAATGCGATACCATGCGGAGATAGTAATATTTGTTTAAACAAATTAGCATTTGTTTATGTATATTTCACTTGATTGCTGTGTTTATTTCTGTTACTTTTTTGATACTACATCAAAATACTCTATTTAATTCATCATACGAGAAAGTCAATAACATTATTTGTAACTTATAAAAATTTTAACCAATCTTTTAATATAGACTAACAATCCACGCTTCAATGATATAAATACGTTATAACCAATAATACTCATCATAATTTGCCCTACATTTGCATTCTCCGCATCACACTAACTCATTCATAAACCCTATACATCTGAAAAGCCAATTTTTTCCGTAAACTCCCATCACTCGAGCGCAAACGCGAAATGGCCAATACACGCACAGTAAAAAAATAATTGAATTTATTCATTTACAGGCATGGCAGAGTGTCTAGCAACAACGCTGAATGGGAGCGATATTTGCGATCTCATCGGAAGTCAAAGCTCGGATGTAGCGGCGCGCTCCGCACAGTGGAAGGGGTTGAGCGCCGCCGCGCTGTACGGGCATGCGTCCAGAGTAGAGCGGAGAGAGAGAGAGAGAGAGAGAGAGAGAGAGAAAGAGAAGTCGGGCGCGCGCAGGTACCCCTCCGCCGCATCCCCACCACCACCGCGATCGGACTCTATAGCACTGTCGCGCGCGCACGACGCCGGTGGCGGAGCTGCTCTCCCTACTTTTTTCTTCGCGCACAGAGGCGAACTTTACGGCAAAGTCCTCGAATAGCCTCGTCACTTTGGAAATCTCATTACTTCAAAAATTACACGCCTAATGACTGCGGGGAGGAGGAGTGGGAGGACGAGGAGGAGGACGAGGAGAGAAAAAATAAATAGTCGTGAGTATTTTGAATTTTCTTCGCGCCAACTTGTTACGCGCAGCTCGCGGCCGCCTTTTATCGCGGTTAAGTTGCGCAATTTTATTTTCCAGATGTTTATAGTAGATGTACTGAATGTAGGACACTCTTTGGGAGAAGTGTTTTTTAGACGTTCAAGTGTGAAATATATTGAATTGAAGTTTATTCAGAGGCGCATATCAAAGGGCTTAGATGAATTTTGAAAAACAAATTTGTATTTACAGTGCATTATACTTGTGTGCCCCTTTCAAAAGAAATAAATACCACATTGTGTGACAGGCATGATTCTTATGTAATGAATCGCCGATGCCGGGGCGTCTTATAAGGAATCGATTTATTTTCCGCCCTTTATAATTCAAATGCCCGCGCTCGGCCCTGTAAGAGTACTGCATATACATATAATAAGAGAGCGGGAGGGCGAACATTGAAAATCGAAAGGCGTACAAATGAAAGTCCGATACTCATTCAGTTTCGGAAGCGAGAGAGAAAGAGGGGATCCAGCACTCGCGTGCATAAGCACTTCCGGCTTAAGTCCCGCAGGAGCTGATGCTGCTGCTGCCGCCTCGTAGTAGGACGGCGACGTCGAGGACGACGACGTTGGAGGGCGGAGAGGAAGCAGCGCGCGCGCGAGGAGAACGATTAAATCGAGATTGAGGCTCTTAGGTGCAGGCGGCGAGAGAGGGGGAGAAGCTGCAGCACGATATTCACGGTCAAAATGCGGCAGTGACTTTGCTCGCGAATACGCATATATATGATATGTATGTATATATCGTGGTGTCGCAAACTCCTCTCCGGGAATTATTGTTACTCTCGATTTCTCGGGAATCCGCGCCGGTGCGCGAGTTACACTCCTGTGCGCGCGACTTCCACACACTGCAGTCCTGCAATATTGTTTGCGCCCGGGAGTTGGATTGTTGCAAAACCTCCCAAGTCCGACACCCCACTCTTGTCCGTAATTTGATTTTCCTCATTTTTCCAGCAGCACTTCCCTGATTTACAAGCCTTCGAATTTCTTAGAATTCTCCGAAAAGTTTTGTAAATCGTACGCGTGCGTCCGCGTACGCAAGAGAAACAATACCGCACGCACCGAGCAAAAATAAATTCGTTATATTTACGCGAGGAAGTTGATTTCCAATAAAGAAAAATATTTTACGTCCTCGTCGTTTCGCAAAAGAGAAAATAAATTGTTATTTACTTGCTTGTTTGTCGATGCAAATATTATTGGCATAGCTGTAATAACACTGATTATTGTATATATCGAGGGAAGGATAATAAAAAAGTAGATCGTTTGGCTTATAATGCATACGTATTTTTATTGACGACGATGCATGATGGGCGAGAGAAAGAGACAGAGAGAGAGAGAGAGAGAGACTACCGAAGCGCGACAGCGAAATACTACTAGTATAGTTCTACAACTCGGCGATCATAACGACTGGCGATGTAGGCCAGGATGTCCATGGAATCATATTTCGCATTACTTGCGCGACACTTAACACCGCTCCGGTCATAGAGGGAATAGACGATTACAAGCGATAGCGCGCGCTTCGTATTCGCGGAATTCAAGGTAAAGCGCAATGAGCTATATAACTGCAATGCACATGCACGCGCGGCGAGTTCGATTCCGAACTCTGATATTATATGTATATACATGCACCATTCGTCGATGTCGCAATCGCCCGATTATTATTATGTCACGTTGGCTTTATTCGACACGTTTTACCATTAACCCTGTTACTTGAATAGCAGTTGTATTCAAGTGCTATAGCACGAGCGCGCGCGCTCGTCCAATTATATTTTTGATGATTTCTGTACCTCCGCCTTACATAATTATGATTGATTGAGTCACACATCATGTTTGTTAGTTTTTTATAGTTTGCGCTGCTTTGAAATGCTCACGCAATTCCACATTAAACATTATTTTAGATAACATCGAACGCCGGCCGTGTATATTTGAAATAGGTCAGTGAATTTCCGATTCTTTATGATCGCATTGAACGCTCTAACAATGAAATGAAAAAATCCACAGGCCGCGATTACATCGTTAGGCCCGAATCCGTTAATATCGCCTGAAATAAAGAAAAAAATCAAGTACCGCACTTCCGCCATGGATCAGGAACCGAAGACTCGAAAGAGAGAATTATTTAATTCGATTTTGAACGAGGCCAGACGTGCGTGTGTGCGTTCGATGTACGTTGAAGTTATTTGTGCGTTGAGCTGTGTGTGGAATAATAAACATATCTGGTCGAGGCACCACCTTTCGTAATAAAAAGGTGCAGGAGTGCACGCACTCTTCGAAGCATACACCGGGTAATTTCCGTAAACACATTGCGTTTTGGCGATGATTCCAATTGCGTGTGGCCGCAACGTAAACTCACCGGCTCAAGTTTCCAAGCGGAAACTTCAATAGCCTTTTTACGAGCTGCACGCAATCATCTCCATTTGCGATGCATCGCCAACGACTTTGTGATCATCTTGACAAGCGATCGGGAATTCTCCTTTATACGCGTATTTGAATTAACCAGAGTTTTCAAAAGGAGCTATTACTTTAATCATTATTTCCAATAAAACCTTTTCAATGCATTTTACTGATTATTTTAGTCCATGAAATCATTCTGTAGAATGTGAAATTTATGCATTCTGTAAAGCAGATAACATACTTATTATCATACTTATAATATTTAATAATAATTATTGTTTAAATGATCTCGCCTAAAAATTATTATAGAATTTTTAATATATTTTATATTCGCAATAGATATTTTTTCACGAAGTTTCTCATACGAAAAAATCTCTTCCAACCCGACACTGCATCTATATATCCCAAGATTAGCACAAAGTAATTCAAAGATCCTCTTTCGCTTACCCAGAATCCGGTTTCCTGCGTCACCAGACAGATCGCGACGCGCAGCCTAATACATACAAGCAAGCAAGCGCTGGGAAAGAAAACTGCGTATTAATAAACATCAGCCCATACATGTATCCCCCCGCGATATTGTCATTCGAAAATCGTGATCGGTGCGGCTCTCTCTCTCTCTTCCAATATACATCACACGCTCGCGAGACCAATCGAGCGCGTAGACACATTGTCATTGTGATGATGCGCTTGCTCCGGATCGACGCTGATTTCCTCGGCGGTGGCGGTCGCTCTCCCATTGGTCCAACCCCGTTGGCCGCTACTCGGCCTCGAGTGTGATGCGCGCACCCCTTTCGTGCCCGGCGCGCGCTCGCGTCGACAGTGAGTTATGTGTGAAAATTCCCCGGGCGACGCCAGTGCGCGCGCTAAAAGCCGCATCGACGTTTAATTTTTCTTATGCTAATTAAAAACACGATAACGGCATAAATCATGCGCTGCCGCCGCGCCCGCGTCTGTATGCGTGCCCGCGCATCAGCCGAGAATGAAAGAGCAACAAGTTTTTTTTACCACGGATCGATCTCGGCTGAATGGGTTGTAATAATCTTTTAGTTCTGGATGGATATAAATTGAAACAAAATTACGGTTTCGATAAAACCTAATAATTATCACAAGATTCCACATATTTGTTTATTTTTTGAAAATACAGGACAATATTAATTTTATTACCAGACTCTGTTACTACTAGTATTTGGCATTTAAAATTTCTTAAAATACAAAAATTTATTTCCTCTAATTTTTATATTTTCATTTCAAATCTTTAAATTCATTCTGAACTGTTAACATTATGATTAAAATACTGCAATGTAGTTTTTTAGTTTGAAAGAAAACTAGGCATTGCCGTCATGTAATTTAAACGGACGTTCACCTCCGAATGTAGGCCACTTAATTTTGACTAAATACCGAGCTCTCAACACAGCAAGCTTATAAAAAACTACGTAGACTACAGCATGATTACATTACATCATCATATACGATTTACTAATCTTATCTCGAAATGAAATAAAAATAATAACTTTATTTCAAGTCGAGCATAAAAATAGCAACCATTTGATGCCACCTTTTAACTATTCCACAGAAATGTACAATATATTATTTTATTTAAATCAACTTTATACTAAAACTACGAACGCGATAACATCCGATATTCCAACTTTTCGGCAACACGTCGAGAAGTTCATTAAACGCCACTTTAATAATTATAAATTACGGAAACGATTGTCAAAATTAATTGGGATTGGCGGGTGTTATATACGATAGAGCTCTCGGTACAAAATTCATAGCAACCATCGAGCGCGAATTGCGAGGACGACTCGGAGCCGCTCTAGCGTGCGCGCGCACGCGCGCGGGGAGAGCCGTTTTCGGGCAATCATTTCAGCGGCATTGCAAAACAATTGGCGCTCGCAACTCGCTGCGGTTAAACAAATTGTTCCGCCTGACGAAACATCGCACAGTGGTGGCAGCAGCAGCAGTAGGAGCAGCAGAGACTCGGACGATGACGATCCGCTAATTCACGACGAGTGCGCGGGAGGAGGGGAATATTTCGCGCGCGGGAGCGTAAATAAGCATTCCCCGCGTCCGCTAAACAATCACGCGACGCGAGCTGCTTGTGTAATTTACTCCTTTTTCATTTCAACTGAATCGTTATGATGCAGCCGACAGCGCATTTACAAAATTCGCGTGTAAGTCGCCGGGCAAATAATCACAAATAAGTTCAACAAAATGATCCGCTACTCGGAGCAATTCGCGCGCGCGTGCGTTAATATATACGCGGGTACGTACGCACGAAAACCGGGACGACGCGCACGCGCGGCTCTAAATAAATGTTTGAAAACGAAGCTAATTATACGCGGACGACGCGTATTAAAAGGTCCTTTCTTTCTCTCCCTCTGCCCTTCTCCGCGTGCTCCTTTGTGCCCTCGTGCGCTCTCTTCTTTCTTGCGCAGCCTCTTTTTCTTCCGAGAGCGTCCTCTCGTCTTTGTCGAAGGAAAGAGCGAGAGAGAAAGTGTGCTCGCTCGAGATCATCATAATAAGAGGCATTTAATAATCAATGCGCGTGAGCGCAGCCACGATAATTATTATGAATCTCGACTATAAGACTACGCGCCGGAGCGCAGAGGTAAGGGCGAGTATGCTAAAAGGAGCAGCGCGTGTTCGCCGATAGACGAGCTGCGACGCAGCACCGAGAGAAGGCCTATATACATCGGGCGTGAACTGGTTTTGAACAATACCCGAGCGCTGTCTATAATACTGGTTTCGGCTAAGTGTATGCCAGTCCTCCACACGGCCGTATGCGCACTTCGATTCGCGCTCGATTATTTCGTAATTTCGATATGCTAATCGGAGCCGATGAGACATACTCTTCCTCGCCTCGGACGGCCTGTGAGAGAGAGAGCAAGAGAAAAAGAAGGAGATCGAGCGACACGAATATATATACACGAGAGAGTACGACAACTGCCTTCCGAAGGTTTTGCCGCTGCTCGGCATCGGGATTAGGGTTGTGTTTCAAGCGCTTTCTCACGTTCCTCCGCCCTTTTTTACGTCTCTTGCACTCGGCGCTACTTTCCTCTCGCTCTCTCTCGCTCTCTCACTCGTTCACTCGTTACTCTGCTTACTCGCGTTTCCTTTCCGGTCGAAGCTTCATTAAGTCGCGCAAAGTTCGTTAACTCGATTCGATATCGTCTCTGCTCTTTTCCACTTCGGCTTAACGTCTCTTTCATCTTTGTTCTACACGTGTTAAGGCGACAGATCAAGTTGTTCCTGCGAGCTGAGTTTATCGCATCAGCGCCACAATTGATTATTCTGCTATGTAACTGGAATTACAGACGTTTTAATTACACGATTTACGGAAAATTCATTATTTTAACAACTATATAAGAAATAAAATATTTTCTGTATGATTAAAGTATTTTTCTAAAATTCATAAAATATGTTAATAAGCTTACACATTGAATTTTCAGCATACAAAGAACCATTAAATTATTACGATGCTTTAAAACTTTATTTTCAAAGGAATTAGATTTTTTCATTTACTTCGAAGCAGTAATTTTTTTATTACGTATAAAATATTTATACGGGCTCAATAAATAAGTCAAAATCCCGCTATATGCAAATCACCCTCGTAAGAGATTTTCTTTTGATATAGATAAAATATTTTATAACGGCACCCTTCGATGCGCACAAACAATAGCGGCAACACACACACACATACGCCCATCTAGGAAACCCCTTTGTCCGACGCCCAACGGAAAACTCAATCGCCGCTTTTTCTAAAGGCACACGGCACAAAAAACTACTTGAATATTGCATCAATAAAGCGCAAAAAAGCGTATAGCGTTTGCTTGCCTCAGTCCGGGAACGCGTACGTATCGGAAATCTCGAGAGGACGTCCACGAGCGCAGAAGGTGACTCTCTCTGCAATGAGAGAGGAGGGCCCGGAGGCACACGAGTACGAATACGTATATATCCTGGGAACAGTCCGGGAGCTATCTGTCAATCCACTCGGCGGATATAAAGGAGCATCGGATTAATGGTTTGCTTTGCAGATCGGGCCAGTGTCGCGTCCGCACGTGAAAGCAGTCGAGAGCAATACCGGAGAGAGGGAGAGACAGTAAAACGAAGGCTCACAATGCTCTCGATACAATGAGAGGAAATATCCAAGATATGCAAACTAGCCCCCGCGAGCGAGCGCGTTCCGATCATCTTCGAAAGGGCGTAGGGTGGCGAACTATACTAGCTCTAGCCGCGCGCTTCTAGGGGGAGGGGGGGAGCTCGAATATCCCGCGCGATGAGAGGGCAGAAGAAGAAGGGTTCGAAGACGAACACATGTTCCGGGCATTTGCATACCTCCCGGGTAATTTGCATACGAAGAAATTTGCATCGTACGTGCATTCTCGCGCGTACACACGCGCTCCCTCTGCTGCTGCTGCTACCTGTCTCCCTCTCTCTCTCGTCTCTTAGGACACGGATGCGTCACAGAGCGTGGATGCAGCAGCGGTAGTATCAGCCGCCCCGGTGAAGGAATAATATATTAAGGGATAAAATGTTGCTAATGCCTTTGTAGGGGGGAATCGCGCGCGCGCGCACCGATAATGCGACATTCCCGCGGCTCGAGAGAGCCTAATGTATTTTTTTTTCACAGCCAGTCCCACCGCTGATCTGTCGCACACTCTCAAGTGGCCTTCGATTATGCATCCGAGTCTCCCTGTTTAATAATCAGCCGCAGAGTGGGTATGATGCTATGGGTTGTGATCTCATTGTCGCCTCGAGATCGAATGCTGAGAGTACAATCGAATAATAAACACTCGATGAGATTCATTAAAATCCGATCGGGGATTACGGTCTCGATAAGCTCACACGAGTCTTAAGTGGCTGTATCCATATTAGGTAAATTCTTGTTTATTTTACTTATTTATGTATACAAATACATTTTTCTCACAATGCTGAAATAAACAAATAACTTATTAATTATGCAAACAATTTTTTTAAGGGTACTGTAAATAAAATGTCATTTTAAATATGAAAGATACACGTGGGTAGGCTTATTTATAAGTTGTTTTCTCTAGAAAGTACGAATTACAATCAAAGCTTATTCGTCATAGCAATAGACTTAGAAAATAAAATCTTCCAAAGGAAAATCATAATACCAGGTAAATATAGACGTTAGCGAGAGCCTCAAAATGCCGGAAAAACTAACGAGTTTTTTGACCTCGTACATATATGCGCGTGTGTATATAATCTCGCGGTAATGATATCTTCCGAGTTGAACCCGTTCGGTAAGGCTATATAGCAAGTGTAAGAATAAGAAAAGGCACGTGAGGCGGGGAGCTCGCTAGACTCGTGTAAAGATACGCAGCGGACAACAGAGATACGCGTGCACTGAATTCATCTTTCACTGCCGGACTCTTCTTTTCTCCTATATAGAAGTGTTTCTACCTGTCTCCGGGCTTTGTTGGAAACGCACACAGCATCGTCTCACGTTTCCAATTCCACGATAGCCCCTGCGCGCGTGCGCGTGTCGCGGCCGCGAATGGATATCGCTTTTCCTCCAAAACGTGCGCGACGCATTTCTTCTGATCCACATAGATACTATACGAGGAGGAGGAGAAGGAGGAGGAGGCAGAGTGGAGGTTACGCGTCACGACACCGCTCGCAGGTGACAATGGAAACTGGAAGCTCTTTACCTGCGACTTTTCCGCTTTCGATTTCTATCGCTCCTCAGAGCAAGCAAGCGCGGGCGTCACATATACAGCGCCGAGCGAACAATAAAGCCCTTTTCTCCCCGTCGTCAACTCGCCGTGGCCCGTTTCACGGTGTATTGTGCGTGTACGCCCGCAGCGAGAGCATTGACTTTTCTTTTGGATAGAGGCCATACAAAATTTCGACGTTCATCGAAATGCTGTGGCGGCCGATTGCGCACGGCCGAAATATTGCGTCGAGGGTGCGTTGAACTCGGGAGATTCAATGAAAGGGTAATCCATAAAAAAGTTGCGTCGTACAGTGTATGGGGGTGTGAAAGTAAATCAATTTTTATGCTTGAAAAATGACGCCTTTGAGGATTCGTTTTGGTAGTATTAAAGAATTGGGTAAGGGAACATTGTGGCTTTAATTTAAATTTATTTAACTCAATAGATGCTTTCAAAACTAAATAAACATTTATTTTCGATGTATTTCAATTGCTTTCAAAATAATAAGGTTTTTATTAGTAATTATTACAATGGAGTAGTTAAACTTAATTTAATTATTGATAATCAGTAGAATCTTGGAAGTAAAAATAGTTGATATTCATACTATATAAATAATTATAAATCGGTGCGACACCATGACACAATTTAATTATGCGTATGTAAGGAAAACTATAGCTAAATAAATTCATATGTAAATATTACAAACTTCGTTGAAATTTCTTATAAGTAATTCATTGATATAATATAATTTCCTGGTAACTTTTAATGTGTTCTAATTCTACATAAACGTATGAAATTTAATTTCCGCTTCAAAATCATTTCATTTATTTTTATAGAATGAGTTATTTAGTTTGCTAAGAATAATGATAATGCTATATGCATCGTGTTAACTTTTCAAGAGATTGAGCGCATTAAAGTTTTAAAAACCATAGTGCCGGGATCGGCCAACAATAAAGCAGCTTTTGGCATGTGCAAATTTCGCATTCCCATAGGAGCAAATCTCCGTGCCATCTGCAGTCTCCTCCTTTGATGTATCATCCTCCTTCCGAGCTCTTGCCACGTAGGTTCTCACATATCGGAAGTGGTGCTGAATTTTTTTAAATTATATGCACGCGTTAGAAGCGAGCGAGCGAGCGCCAGAGAGATGCAGAGCGATCCAAGCTAGTAATGCTAATCCAGCACTCATCGATCCACAACCCTTTTCTTCTTCGCGGCCTGATCGAAAGACAGAGAAGAAGCGACCTTGGCCTGTCCCTCCACCTGGCACTATAAAAGAGCTCCCCCTCTACATATCATTGCCTGCCTGTGTGTGTCTCTCTCTCTCTGTGTATCCACGCCGCAGAGCTCTCTCTTTTCTGGGTTAACTGATCCAAACGAAGCAGTCTCACAACGAATGCTCACTGCTCGCGTCTAGTTGTATCTTTTTCTTCGTTTCTGTTTCCCCCGAATTTTTTGCAATCCAAACGATTTTTCGATCAGACAAAGGCCAATGACAGAAGCGGTGCAGCGTATTCGTTATTTCAAAGCGACGCCTTCTCGATATACTTATATATACACGTCGGGGCGAGGCGCGTAACTGTTTTGACGGCAAAAAATGCATGAAGAGCAACAAATACGTGACTATACACGTGTATAATATCGACGGCGACGATGCAGCGCGCTACATAGCACTACCCCTTTGCTTTTTTCTGAACGAGCTTCCTTCAATCCCCCCACCACCCCTCTTTCCCTAACGTCGAGTGCGTTCGTACCTTCGCATATACTCTTTGCCTCGCATGCGTTGGCACGTATATCCGTGCTCGCGTTATAGGTGCACACGGCGGAATATGGTAATGGCCCGCCACCACTGCCAGATATGTAAATAAGTTAGATTTGAGTTTTGTGTTGCGTCGCGGGAACTTCGATGGGAACCTATACACACACACACACACGTACATGCATTTATATATATACAAACTCGAGAGTGAGAAAGGGGGGTGAAAGTTGGAAGAGAGCACCGAGGAAATCGGCAGCGTGCCCGCCCGATGGAAATTATACGTACAAGGATGAAAGAGAGGGAGGAAGAGAGCAAGCGAGAGCGACGTAAGCGTCTTAGTAACCGCACGCATGATGCAGCCGCAGGGCCGATCCAGATTTATTGGTTTTCTTCGACGACGAGCGAGAGAGTTTGGGCGCGCCGAGGAAGCAGGAGTAGGAGGGGACATCACGCCAGCACTGTGTGAACGGAAGCCGGGGATTTGACGATCACGATTCAAAAGTATCAATACTCTCGACCTTCTATAAATACTATTTAATCTTCCTCAAGAAATTCTTTCACCTTGAATTACCAAATCATATTTTTTAATTTTCTTTCATAAATATAAGATTTTTATAATAAATTGTTTTCTAATCTTTTTGAATGCTTGAAAATAATTTACGAGTCTTGTTAAAGTAAACAAACTCTTCATAACTATATCATTCTAACTTTTTTAATAGTAAAACTCCAAAATTACGTTTTTATTTATAAAAACTGTTATTATATAACTACTTATAAAAACGTTTACTTTTCCATATAAAACAACAAAAACCTCTCAGAATTATAATAATAATAATAATAATAATAATAATAATAATAATAATATTTATTCATTTTCTAACATTGCTAAAAAATAGAAATTATAATAATGATAGTAAGTACATTTATACAATTTAGGTCATTAGACAATAATTTTACTTAAAAGCTATACATTTACGTAAAACGATAAAATATTTGTTATTATTGTAGTGGCAATAGCAAACAAATTGATTTGAATTATCAAAATTACAACAAACGACTATAGCAAATGTTATGTACAATAATATTGGCGTTTAGCATAGTAGGGAGTGTTTGCGAGCTCCGTCGTTTCGTATCAAAGTCACGCGTGCATCGTCAGCGATATTCACGTAGGTAGATAAATTAGCATAAGGGTTGTTAACGCGTGAGAACAAACTCGCTCCAAAAGGAAAAGAGATGCTCCAACTATCCGTCATCCGCGCTGATGATTTGAAATTCTAAGCCGCAAAACTGAATTTAATGCGGACTACACTGAATCACAATTCTCGAGTGTATAATTAGCAATTTCACGGTAGACGTAAAAATCATGGTAAATAGTCTGCGTATAAAAATATAAAGTATATTAACATACTATTTATTCTTATCCTAATATATCACTGGATTCTTTCATTATTTAGTTATTTATATGCTTGATAAATACATTTTTTATTAAACATTTCAAATTTCAGACGCAACCCTTTTCGCATTTATTCGCTGTAAAAAAATTAACACATTTTATTAGATACATATAAAAACGTTTTCAAGCGCTTTTAAAAAATTTTCTTCTATTTACCTTTATCAATGTAATGATTAAATTCTTTCTCACTAATTTTAGTTATACTGGAAATTCGTTAAAGTGGAGGATGTATGCTCGCTATCATCACTTGTATAATATAATTTTTCCATCTAGTTCCATCTAAAAGCAAAACATTTGAAGTAACTAATTATATATAAAATTGTATATTATTGTTTTTTTTTCGAAAAAGTAAATTCAATTAAAAAATACATAATTGTGAAAAATTTTATTACTTTACCAGACCAATTCTTTTTCACATACATGCCATCACGCTATTTTCAGGAGCTTCGATAGGCATGGTTCTTCTTTTTTCCTCTGGAATTTTAAAAGTTTCTTTTATTTAATTAGCAGCTATATTAACTTTAAATGTCGAGTTTGCATTTCCAACTAATAAACCAATTTCTGTGGCAAACAAGGTGATGTTTTTATTTAGATTAAAATCATCTATTCTTTCGGGGGCAAGTGCGCATGTGATTGTCAATCATGCAAATTCCGTATTTTATTTCATTTACGAACCTACCTTATTTATATTTAGATTAGAACGTGTTTGCCTCATGATTATAAATAAAACAAAGATCGTCATTAGAAACTTCATATTCTTGAAAATTTAGCGATATAACACGCGAGAATGAGTGCAAGGCTCAAATGTATTTCGCTGAATGACTGATTAAAGTTGTAACGTGAGGTATTTATACTTCGCCAAGTTAGCAAATTGACGTCATCGGTTCGTGAAATGCTTTGCAAATTAATAGTAGGGCAGAATCATTTTTATGTAAGTACACTCCGCCATGATATAGCGTTTTTAATTCATTTTGAGTATGCAATGTATCATGGAAATGATATGCTCGTACTGTGTATGGTAATGGTGATATACTTTATTTTTTAATACATTCAAAAGCGTAAATAATAACAATTAGTTACACTATCGCAGAAATCTTATTATACTTAATAAATTTCTTCCTAATATGAGAAATATTTATGACGTTGATCTAGAATGTTTATTACCTGGTATATATACTGACATGAGAAAAAAGTTTTCTTTGAATCTTATACATTTTTAACACCGTATTCTATTTTGCCGACTTTTGTATGTATGGGAACAATAATAAATTATCAGTGAAAGTTACCGACAGCACGTGTTTGGAATCTTTTAACGGTTAAACAGTTAGGTATATAAATACTTATAACTGTAAATTTTAAATTTGCGAAAAAAATACTTTTGTTCCAAATAAAAGGCTATCAAACAGTAAGGAAAACACTAGCATAATATTCAACGTACAAGGTATCTGGACTTTAACGATCGTTTCCCCAAAAACACGACACATCGAGATATAGTTAAAATATTCCGAGCACATTCGATTGGTAAGGAAATGGTATCGATCGTCCGTCCCACATGGGGCTCTCGCACACATAGAGCGTGCAAATGCAAATGAGTGGCGCACGGGCGAGTGTGCCTGTGTGTACGCACTTAGGTCTTGAGCGCTCACGCTGATGAGGGCGCCGTTCGCTCGCGCAAGACGGAAGAGTTCCTCGATAGAGATCGCCGTTCTCGTGCTCGCGCTAACGAACGCAAGAACGTTTCGATCCACTGACCATCATCATCGTCCATCGATCGGCCGATTCGATTCCCCCCGGCGATATTACTCGTCGTGCTCGAGGTGGCAGCACCTGTCCAAAGCACCTACGTGTGTAGTGTAAATGGAAAAAGGCACGCACATGCACGCGCAGCTATATATACGACTGCAGCGAGAACGCGAGTGAGAGAAAAGGAGGGGGACAAGTGCCCTACACACATGCATGCATGCATGCACGTGCACCCTCTCGTCACGCGTCTCTGAACAATGGCATTAATAGGGCCCCTGCTTGGCCGCGCGCTCTCAGTTATTAATTGCCGCTGTTCGCCGGATACGAATGTCTATACGACTCCGCCGAGCCATTCGTGCATGCACGCTGTACATATAGATACGTGTATGCAAAATCGGTGCATCGCCGAGATTTTTCACGAGCGCTTAAACTCCCGCGCGAATAAGAGAGGAACGGTAGCGCGCGGAGGTCTTCGAGAGGAGTAGCTAAGAGATAGTCGCGAGGCTGGATCTTGAGGATTTACGGGGCCGAGAGAAAAAGACAAGAAAAACCAATCGAGCGCCGCGATATAAAAGAGCAAAGTGCAGCGCGCGTTTATTATTCCGGCATTGTTCGAGTGGTATAGAGCTCTCTTGCACGTCGCTCGCTCGCATATATAGCCTTTCGTGATTTCGCCGAGAAATCAGACGCTCCCGGGCGATCTTTATGGTCGATCTTATTACGCGAAGCCGAGCGACGTGCTCGCGTCATTAAGAGCCGCGCGAGAGCGGAGACTCGGGCTGCGCGCGCGACTGTCGGGCTGATTAATAGAGGACGGGCCGAGATAATCGAAAGGAAGTAACGAAATGAAAATAAGCCGCGCAAGAAAGGAACGTCCTGAGCAAGAGAGAGAGAGAGAGGGAGATGCCATCTTTCGTGTGCACGTATAATACACACACACACACATGTCGTGAGCTGCAAGAGCGAGGAGGAGCTGTAAGTATACGAGTATCGGGCTCCTGCGCAGCGGGCATGAAGCGCGCGCTTATATTCTTGCCCTCGGGAAATTACCGGCGCACTTATATTCGATGTTCGCGCGATAATTTCTGTTTTCTCGAGAGCGGGAGCTGCTTCGGCGTCACGCCTAGCTGACGTCGTCGAACGCGGGCAACAATAAAAAGATGAGACGGCGACGACGACGACGACGGAGGGAAAAGTGCCAACGCAGGAAATTATTAAAGCGCGTGAGAGAGCGCATAGTTATACGCTCCACTCGCACGCTGTGCCGCGTACGCGGAATGCCCCGATACACATTATAACTTCACGCGCGCGAGCTCGTTCACACTGATGTGGATTATACGGACTAGTGTGCGGCTGAAGAGTTGTGTGGCGTACAATGAGGCGATATTATCCTCGTCGCGCTGGCTTTCGATGATATTTTGTCACTTTTATTATTTCTCGTCGCCGTTCCCCTTTTTTTGATGACCCGCGTTGTGACACGTCGACGTGTGCGTACATATATATATATATAATTATGTGTGTGAACGCGCGTGAGACGGAAACGCGATACTCGTGGCCGATGCGTGAATCACTTCCTACTTTGTGTCGATGCGGGATTGATGGAATTCTTGCTTTCTCGTGAAATCCGCTTGGTAAGAGGATAATTGGAGGCGGCGATTTAAAAAGCTAACTGTTAGTTTTCATACTCATCAAATTATTTGTCTTTGTCATTCGCTATATGAATGATTCAAGTTTTGAATAAATATTGCAACTTCAATACAAAATATTTTTTTATTCTTTTGCATAAAATAATATAAGAATACCCAGTCTTGTTATACGAGAAAAAAATCAATTAAATTATTTATGGCTCTTCTTACACCTTATGTTAAAATAAACATTTGTTTCATATTACAGGTATAATTAGATATTTAAATTAATGTTAATACTAGACATGAGAAGTATACTTAAACACACAAGCACAAAAGTATTATTTTAAACAGTATCGATCCTAATTCCATTCACAACTCGTTTCGAGCATTCGCTTCTTACTAACTGACGCCTCCTTAATGAGATGAGCAGGAAAAAAAAGAGAGAAAGAGAGCGAAGCGCGTGCACGTGCGTTACACATGCGACTCGCGGTGCGAGTGTGTGCGCGTATGTGTGCATGTGCTTGTGAAAGTAAGTGCGCAACTTGCCGAGCGGGTAAGTGAATAAGTGAGCGAGCGAGTGCCCCTGAGACCAGCGCATTGTAATTGCAGCCTGCAGACAGCTGAGTCCTATACTCCACGCGTGGACGAACCGCGTTTTGCACATCCGAATCTTTTGCTCATATGTAATTGTATCGTCCGAATTGTCGATAATTGGAAATTATTTTTACAAACTATACTTTCTTCTGTTTCTATTA
>JAPYZO010005910.1:0-12674 GCA_030522905.1 Torymus flavipes | reverse complement strand
AGACGAGAGTGTGTGTATCGCGAGAGTATAATCGAAATGGCGCGTGGCTAATGCGTTTATGCGCTCGTTTTTTGCACGAGGAAGTATACGTAAGAGGGAAGCTACGCGGCGCTGGAAATGAGGTCGTTTGAAGGAAAAAAGGGGGCTGGATGAGGGGTGAGGGAGAGAGAGACAGGAAATTGTGAATTAGAGCTAAAAGAGGTACGGGAAAATTGTTGAGTATTCTTAGATATCTGGGAGAGGAAAGACAGCTGTGATTTGGGGTCGAGTTGATGTTTTTAGTCGCGCTGGTTTTGTTATTTGATTGACTGCGAGCTGATTGAATTAAGGTGACGGCCAATTTGCCGTCCTGAATTTCGGGTGGACGACCGTACCTCTATATATTCTATGAATAGTCAGACGTACGAAATGCTGAAATTGAACGTTCTAAATAATTAACGTAAATTGGAACTGTAGACGTTCATTTGAAAAGTATTATTGCTAATCGTATTTCTCTGATGTTACGGAGTAACAGAAGTAACTGTATATATATACCACTACTTTTAATTAGTCTAGTAAAATTTCTCCCGACTACTTCACTAATTAAAAGCGTTTAAACAAACTTCACCGACGGCGGCCTCACTTTCCATTTATATCCATCGCCAATAGCTCTTCGTCCCTAAAAGCCCAACTTCCATAAGCTCCGCACGTTTTTCGAAAATTATACGATAACATGGTCTCTCTTTCTCCCTACGCTCCCTCTCGTCATCTCCATATCAAACTCCAACTCAACGTAAAAGCGCTTCGCTCCCTCCCGATACACACACATACACACATCAAACGAATGCACAGTCTAGACGGCCCTTTAACGCTCGCGCTTACGGTGAAAGAGAAATTTTGCTCTTCGCTTCCGGCTGAAAATCCCTTCATGTACTACACGTTAGTCCCTACATATATGTATGACGAAATCTACAAGCAAAAATCCATTTCTGCGTTCTCAAAAGAGAGCAAAAAAATTTTGTTTTTTAATATTGATGTATTATAAGAGAATATTTTTTTATTTATTTATTACCCAGAATAAGAAATACAATTCATTACATTACATATAGTAACCCTGCAGAGGAAAATAAATTCCTTGTTTACTATTTGAGTTTTTAAATATATTTTTCATTTCATTGTAATAATATATTTTAAGCAATCCCATGTGAATAGTTGCTTAATATTCATTGGTTTATTTTGCTCAAACGTGTTTTTGATTGCTTTTTTTCAAAATTAAAAAATGATATACGCAAATCGTTCGAATCAGCAGCCCCGCCAGCTTTGTGCGTGTTTTAGGCCTTTTTCGACGCTCAATTTTAAACGGTCAGAACATTTACAGGAATCAATATTTTTTAATTTAAAAACAGCAAATCAAAGCTCGTATCCTTTATTTTATTATTAATTTCGTCTAAGACGTTTTTGGAATAAATTGTTATACAATTTGAAGAAAAGGCTTTTTTGCATTTTTTTCTTTAATTTTCAATTATTGAAAAAAGGTACAACACCGACTATTTTAATTGTTCATAATTTTTCTCCTACGATATGTGGCTCAAAAATTAGCAAACCCAGGCCCAGAAGATGCGTCCGTTAAACAAAATTTTTACCCACTTTTGGGAACGCGAAAATGGATTTTTCTCTTAGACTTCGTCATATACGCGCGGCCGACTGCTGCTCTGCTCGTAAAAAGCACCGTGAAAAGAGCTCTCTCTCTCGCGTGCGGGCGAAACCAGTTATCGCGAGAGGAGAGGAGGCCTCGTGCGCGCAGGTATACGGCGACGCTCGTCGCGCGGCGTTCGGAGATTAAATTTCGATATATCCTCGGCAGCTCGTGCGCGGCTTGTCAAAGTCGTGTCAAAACATCACAATGGTGATTTTGTGACTAGGATTTTCGTCAGTTGGTGGAGATGAGAGAGAGAGAGAGAGAGAGAGAGAGAGACAGAGAGAGAGAGAGAGAGAGAGAGAATGTACATAAGCCGATGCTTGGGAGTGAGACGGTTGGTAGGTAGAGAGAGGAGATTTCGAGTTGGTGAATGTTTTTGGTAGCCGTGGGTATACCGAGCGCGTCAGGTGTAACCCGAACTTTTGACGGACAGAGGAGAGGGATTACTGACGAGGGGAGACGGCGTAGGTCGAACGGTTGGGTTTAATCGTTTTACAGTTATACGCATAATTTTTTCTTTTTTTCCGAACAATAAAAAATAATCTGATTTTAAATAAAGTATTTTAATACAACTGATTTTTAAAAATTGTTAAAATGTTTTTAAATAAATCTATGACAAAAACATCTTTAAATAAAAAATTCCTATAATATACCGTTAACAATCACATTATTTTCATCGATTAATACATAACTTCAGCATCGAAGGACATTTCCACGCCACCATTCAACTCCACGACCTCGTGCTCGCGCCACTAATCGCTTTTCCCGAATATTGAAAAGTCACGAGCGGATCGAATCCATCCCTGACCGTGACTCTCAAAACACAACCTCTACATACACCATTCCATCATCATCATCGTCATCGAAATTTCTCAACGTATTCTTTTCCCTCCTCCATCTCGTCTATATCGAAAAGCGACAATACTCCATAGCCCTCTCTCTCTCTCTCTCCACTCAATTTATTCCAACCCATAACCTTCCACGCTCGCTTCGTTCTTCCCCTCTTCACTCGGGGCCTTACGTACGCGCGCGCGCTTCTGCACCGTCAGGCCCTCGTCTTTTTTTCCAGCCCGGCAGGTGGAGAGCACAGCACGCGCCCGCTCACTCGCATATACTCGACATTCGAGAGGCGCGAGCTAGCGCTCAGACGAAAATTGAATATTTATATTCCTCTCGTTTGAATTTGAGTTTCAACTCTCTCCCTCTCTCTCTCTCTCTCTCTCTCTCTCTCTCTCTCTCTCTCTCTCTCTCTCTCTCTCTCTCTCTCTCTCTCTCTCTCTCTCTCTCTCTCTCGGTGTCGCGCCTAGGCGTCGTTTTATTTTGAGGCTTGAAAATTCGGTTCTGCCGTTTCATTGTTATTCACTAAGCGTGTTTGTTGTATGTGAGTAAATTACGCGCGTGTGGCGAGGAGGAGAAACGAGGAGGCACGTTTCTTTTTTTTCTTTCTCTCTTTTTTTTTTCTTCTTTTGGTAATGTGCAGGTAGACACGGAGTGAGGAAGGAGCGCGTGTTTGGTTAGTAAAGCAAATATTGATGCTTAGCACGAAATCGTAATTATGCGTTCGGAGAAGTCGGACGTGGCGTTACCGTTGGATCGGTCAGTTAGCGTGTGTGTGTGGTGTAGTGCCACGGCGGGGCCTTCGTTATAGTTTAAAGTTGTTACCAATTTCGGACCGGCATGTAAACAGACTATGGGAAAAGAGGTTTCGTTTGGACGCAACTTACGCACGTGGTTATTTTTTTTATTTCGGTCTGTATACGAATGAACGTATACGAGAGTTTATATGTCAGGGTGTGTCAGCGAGAAGAAATAAAAAATGGAAGATCAAGTCTTCAAGAGTGTGCAACCAACCCTACTCGAAAGTGACAGTTGATTTCAGAAAATATGAACGCAAATGCGTTCGAGCAAATAGGCAAAGTGTAACTGCAAAGAATACGACAGCTTCTCGAATTATTGGCAAAAGCAGTATACGTTTTAACAAGCAAGCAAAGTAAAGTAATATAATAGATAATACGAGAATTGGTATTCCCAGCAAAAGCAAATGTAAATAGCAATTGAACAATAAGCAAAGCAAAGGGTAAGGCCAAATAACGTTTGGCGAGAAGGCCAAGTGATGTTTTTCATTGAAGGTAGCGCGTTGCGAATTGGCGCTCGCCATCTAGCGGGGATTTAGGGTACTACAATCCTGAACACGCTGTATATGTACTTACGTTGCGACATTATCTGATAAAATGTAGTGAAAAATATCGTTAACTGTTATATAAAACAACAAAATATAACAAAAAAATTTTAATCAATTTTTCGTATATTGAAACTACCTTAATCGAAGAAATATCCCATAGTTTTCCTCTTCTGCATGCAAATTCTATCGAACAATGCAGCTATACGCCAACTCTCCGCACCTCAAAAATGCACAAACCGCATTGAATTCGCAATATACTCTGGCCGACCTTCTCGCATACTAAAGCTGCTATACTACTCCGCCAACGGCCCAACCCAAACCTCTCTCGTGATCCCTAAAAAAGACAAAATCACCTGACCGATCAGCATTTCAGACGCGCGATAACGCGGCAATGATAGATCGGCACGACGCGCTCGGAATCATCGATCAGTTTCCTCTCTGCCTCTACGTGTAAATCCGTCTCGCCATTAATTATATTCGACTCGCGCGTGTGTAGTATAAATACGAGAGTAGAGAGGAGAAACGGCTTTGTGACGGACGTTTTGTGTCTGTCTTTCTTCTCGCTGAATCGCGATGGCTTTCTCTCCTATATTCCTTATATTCTTCTCCCTCGTTGCCGTGTGGATGTATATTGTGGCGGAGAAGCGGCCAGGTGGATAATGGGCCCGGCGTTTTCGCTAATGATTAATCGTGCCCGATAATTGAGTTGCGAGTAAATGTGTGGGGCTCTGAGCGAACCGTTACACTGCGATAGCAGTATAGTTGTACAAAGACGATGTAAATTAAAATTCAGAAGATTCGAGTGTCGCATCCGCTATTTGCATGTGAAAGAGCGTTATATTGTTGTCCCCTGGCGAGATGATGTCCACGATATATTAAAACATTTCTGGATGTGTATACGCTGAATTAAACTTTTGCTTTAACGACACGGAAAGTTTATTTACTTACATCGGAGAGAGACAGGCGGTGAATTATGAGTATACTTTGCTCCGGCCAATATTACTAAATTAACAAACGCAGCCAAGATCTTATCTCCTTCGTATAACCCATTATACCGGCGATATTATACGCGCGAGGCGTTTAAGATAAAATTCGATACTTTTTGCTTCCCGAGATATATATACATATATGTGCAAAACAAACGCGCATTTATGACTGAATCCACTCCAAAAAATTAAACAAAAAAAGCCTCTCGTTTCTCTCTCTCACGCGCACGCGTCGGGGTTTACGCAAATTTATCACCCGAGCGACAACACACGCCGCTAAATCTCCCGATATGTATATATATATACGCAATTTTTTTCAGCCAACAACATAATTTCCACCCAATGAAACGGCGATAAATCAGCCCCCTCGAACTCTCTGCGCGCGTGAAAACCAGCTCTCTCGCCTCCTTCTTATCCGCGTGTGTATTAATATAGCACGAAGAAAATGACGCGTGTGCGCGCGAGTGAGGAACAAGAACCCGAGAGAGAGAGAGAGAGAGAGAGAGAGAGAGAGAGGAGAACGATTACGCGAGGGCATAAATTCAACCGGCTTCATCAATCTCGAGAGAGCCTCGTTAAGAAACGGAGAGCGAGTGAGGATGAGAGAGAGAATAAAAAGGATATTCGCGCGCGCGACATTCAAATGAAGCCACGGGAGAGAAGAAGAACCCCCGTCGATTTCCATGTAGTATTGCGGGACCCCGACGAGAAGAGCGAGTCCTTTTTCACGCGCGCGATCTCGAAAAAAAGGAGATCTCTTTCGCTTTTTCGCTTAATTTACGCAAGAAGAGCTGCTGCCCACCTCTCTCTCTCTCGGGTTCTGGGAATTTTTACGATTGTAAATTAGCCGAGGCTCGCGCAGCGGCAGCGGAGAGACTGGACTTACTAATTGATACGAAAAATTAGGAGCTTCTCAAATTTCGCGCGCCGAGTTGTCGCGCGTCGCCGAATTACAATAAATTTGCATGAGCGTACTAGCTAGCTAGGAAAGTTTGCGCAAATCAGCACGACGCGCGCGTAGTGTTATTACGAGAAATGAAAAAAATTCATTTTCACATATAAGGTTTATAAGTTAACATTCGCGTACGGCGCTTGTATATTATCTACGTCTAGTTGCGTAATGTATAATTAATGGCCAAATGGAGAGACAAATTATTTACGAGGTTGTATACGTTATCTGTCGTCCACGTATATAAACATTACGCAAACGTTATTCGCGAGAGCTAGCGTCGGGACAAATTAGCGTGTCGCTGCCGTTGAAGCGCCTTCGAGGCATCGAATTTACATTTCATCGTAACAAGCTCGTTTTATGTTCCCACATACTTATAACACAACCCTTTTCTTTGACATTAGGAAACTCCTTACCGCTCTAATCTAATCTTTTTTATTAACCTATCCACGCGAGCTTATTATAACCTAATAATCTCTAACATTGAAATGCATTTCCCGACTAGCGCGACCTTTAAAGAACCAATGTTTACCTCTCGACCCGTCGATATCCGCAGCCAATCGCAGATATATATTTTTAACCGTGCAAACACAGCCTGCAGACGGTCTCTTATTGCATCAGCTGGAATAGCCATTAACGAATGGCGAATTAGATCTCGGGTAATCGAATCCCGTCCTGCTTCTGCGTAGCCTCTCTCTATCGCATAATGAAATTGCCTCAGCCACTCTTACTACGTACGTACACATTCACTCTCTCTCACCTATAGGCGTACACGCATACTCTCGCGAGTCTAGTCTCCCGGGATCGCATAATGGAGAGGAGGTGGCGCGTACACACGCGGCGATCGAAGGAGCAGACACTACGCGCTTTCGCACTTGCATATACATAGTAGAGTCCATCCGGAATTCACCCTTCGTCCCCCGGGCACTTGAGAATTCCGATTGTCTCGACTACTTTTCTCCCTCCTATATATCGTTCTTCTTCGTCGTCGTCGTCGTCCCTCTGGTTTTCGGATGTAGTTGGGCGCGCTTCGCGTATCCATTTTCGTTCATGAAAATCGAGGGGTGCGAGATGTTTTTGATTGATGGCCGGTACGAGCGTCGCGACGTGCGAGTTTTGTTTTTTTAGTAAAGTCGGAAAAGGGGTTGTGAGAACAGATGGGGTTGTGTGGTTTTTTCTTGCGAGGGCTCTTGGATGGTGGGAGATTAATGGTGATTAAATGGTCGGAGGGTGGATTCAATTTGGTTTTAAATTTTATTGCCGTATGAATAATACATATCGCGAGTCGTTCGTGCGGCTCTTGTTGTGATGAATAAAAAGAGGTGGCGTTACTTAATTCGGCGTAAAAATAAAAGCGTCGTCGGTATGAAATATATACGCGTTGTTGAATTTATTGAGAATATTTAAGACGCGGAACGGTTCGATGATCCCCTGTCTTTCATTATATTGACAAACTTAATTAAGAGCCGTGAATAATTAATCGTAACAGAAACTCAATCTACAATAGGTGCCAAATATGGTTTCTCTCGTTTATAAGAATTATTAACACTCTCCGAATATTAGTTTCTGCTTTCAAATATAACAAATTCATGAAATTACTGATAAATTCAATATACTATTCAATGTTTCCAGATTTTCGAATAATACAATCTCGCATTAATATATAATACTACTGAAACATAGAAATACGCTTCTCTAATCCATTAGGCATAATAAATACCCAGCTTCATCACAATAAAATTAAGAACCACGACAATTCATAGATCAAATACAAGTCTCCACATCCAGCTCAAAAAATTCCGATCTCTATCTCACCTCCTCGTCATAAATCAAAAATTCTCACTTTCTACCCTGCGCCCAGAAAAATAAAAGCACTGCTCGCAACCCAAGACACATATAGAAATCCTTCGCGGAAGGATCACTGGTGCGTACACGACACACGACGCGCTTGCAGGACTGCAATCATTATTCTCCCGCGTCGTCGTCTCTCGCGCCCGATATCGATTGCTCCTTCCGCCACCACAGAGAGTCGAGAGAATAATTTAGACGTGGTGCTGCTGCTGCTGCAGTCGCCTGCCTGTCTCTCCTCTCCCATTCGACGTCGCTCATCCGTCTCCCGGCCGCGCGTATCGCCCCTCGAAATCTCTTAATTCCATCGGAACGCGCGCTCACGCAGCGACAGCATCTTAACGAGCATCTGACTGCGTGTTGCACCTGAGCTTTTTCGGGTATAGTGTAGGTTTTCACGCACGTGTGTGACTATACGGTCCGTCTTCGATGACGATTGTTGTTTTGGAGAGAGGAGAGAAAGAGGTTTTATTAATTATCGGCTCGTGTATTTCTCTCTCCCACGTCGGGTCTGATTAATGATGTTTTATTGCCGTATAGTCGACCGAACGAGTGTTTGTGTTTATCGTCGCGCCGTATATTAATTAGCCACGTATACGTGTTTTCGGTCTCTCTGGTCCTTTTTTCGCGCATTACGCCTTCGCGCTCTACACACGGCGAGAGAAAAAAAAGAAGTTTTACTCGTGCGTTTTTATTTAATTAAAAAATGAACTCGCTTGTTCACGATTGTTTGCGAACGACAGATTTATGCGCGAGAGGGACGACGGCAATGTATCGTTATTAATTATTATTCTTAACGCTGCGAAATTCAGCGTATTTTTGATTAATGACGTTTCGCAAAAAGCTGTTGCACCCGCGCGCGGTGTGTGTACATGTAGGCAGGATCTCTCACTCTTTAGCTCCTTTTTTTCGCGCGTCCCGTTCCTGTTTTGTCTTATCGCAAAAGTTGTATCGGGATAACGCGGAGTGGAAGAAGAAGAAAAAAATGTGTAAAAGTCGAGGTTGATTTAATGAATATTTTCGCGCGGTCATTAATTATTGATAGAGTTCCGCGAATCATGCGCACTAAACTGATTGATTTATACATTTTATATATATGTAAAAAAATTTTTTTGGTCGTTTGTTTTTTACACGCTCTCGCGTCGTGTATATTTAACTCACTGCGACCTTATTTCAAGTGGCATTAACGTCCGATTTATCGATTAATGTAATTTACGCCGATAAACTTGAAAAGTTCACTGAATATATTTGTATGACACTGATTGACAATCGTAAACAAGCGCATGACTATTTTTACTTCGACTCTGATATTTTTTATTTATCACTCTCTAACACCAAAAAAAAACCTGCTAAATTATTTCAAAATCCAAAACAACTCACGAGTCACTTGATACCACAAAAATAAAATCGAAACATTCTCTGCGCCAGTTTAATTGATTCACAGTGCCATTGAATTTAAAAATAAAGAAATAACGCTCGCTCACCCCGTTTCTGTTCTCTACGAACGACTCATCCATCCTCCTCCTCCCCTCTCTCTCTCAACCTTCGAAACACACGGTCTCATCACGTGGGCGTCGAGGCGAGTCGACTCGAGTCCTCTCGATCATCCTATCCTCTCCTCCCTTTGCATATACATGCACGCCCCTTACGCGGCATGACGCGGCGAGAAAATCCAGTGCAGCAGGTTCGGAGACCCTCGACAACTCGACTCGAGGAGCTGCTTTCGTTTTTGGGTATAGACGGAGGAGAATGAGGTGGTTTACGGAAGTCGAGTGTATATACGCGCGCGCAAGTGTGTGACGGATTGTGTGTATCGGGCTTTTCGAGGGAAAGGTAAACGTGTTATTACGTGACGGGATAATTGCCGGGGATGATTGAGGATGGGAAAAATTTTCTGGTGGTTTGTTTAAACGCGCGGCGGGCTGATTTGAATTTCGGGCTGCTGCTTCCGAAACTGTCTCGAGGGGAGAAGATAAGTGGTGGGTATTAATGGCTCGCTGAGACTGCTCATGTTTGACCTTAATTTCTAATGTATTATTTGTAATTAATTATGCAGATGGTCGAGAAAAATTAGTTAAGACACCAGATAGATTTTAATTATTATAAGTTATACGCATTTACATTATACGATTAAATTGAAAAGTTAAAAACAATTCGCAACAACAAACGTTACCACGCTTCCAGTCATCAACTATCCATAAAGTCACCATAAAACTCCTCTGACCTTAATTTTTTTTTACAACTAAACCCTCTCCACGCCATAAACCGATCGATAGATCTCGTCTCACGGGCGAGCCAAACAAGAGCAAAGATTCATTAGTCTCCGCCATAAATCTTTGCGCCACCGGTGAAAAACGAGCCAATAGTCTCGGAGCTCTGCAGTATAGCCGTCGATTACGGAGCATTAAAGTCCCCGGTGCTTCCGTTATATATCGCGCTCGCGTCTAAGCCGTAATTAAGAATTCTCTCACGATGCAGTAGCAGCAACGCTGACGCTCCACATTATAAAACGGCTAATTCGCGAAAAGCGTATAATCGCCCATCGCGCAGAAGGAGGAAGAGAGAGAAAAGGTCCGACGCTCAGTCTGCTGCCTCACCGTTCAGAATTTCCAATAAACTGTGTGGCAGCAGCGCGCCGCGCCTCGCCAAACTGCTGCTGCTGCCGGTGGAGAGTTTTTCCTCTGGTTATTCGGCTGAAATTAAAATTCACGGCGTCGGACGGAATTTATACTGTCTGTGTACTGTTAGTTGGCGTTGGGAAGAAAAAAATGTGTACGGGGATAGGGATATAAATGCAAACAGGGCTCGAGAGGGAAAAGTGTTGTTCGTATATAGCCCAGTTTAGCGGTGCATTCTTGAAAAAGAATTTCTCGGGGTTTACGGTGTTTTTCAGTTTATGGTACCCAGAGAAACTTTCTTTAATTTAACAATCATATTATATCTAATTATTTATCATAATACAAACATTCCAAAGCACGTCTAACGTTCGTTCCTTTCTTTTTATGTTACAGGTAAGTTTCAAAGCTAATGACTCTTCTTCAATCATGCAGCGCAATCTCTCCTGCACCACCACGTGAGAAAAACACACCTAAGCCTGCTAATTTAAATATATATTAACATCGAAACAAGCAACCCCTAAATTCCCCTCACGTATACGTACGCGTCGCAGCTGAAATTTCACAGCGGCGCCACATCGCGTCCTTTTTAATCCTATTAACTTTTTAAAAGCGCCGTCGGTGTGTGCCGCGTCGCGTGAGTCGCATCTTCAATTTTCCGCTGCATCGGCGCTTATTACGTAACGGCTCTCCGGAGAAAAGGGGACACTTTGTAGTCTCCCCAAGGAGAGCAGGGAAAAGCGTGCCGTACCTGCCTCGTACGTGCGTCTCGAAGAGTCGAAGAGCGAGAAATGTCGAGGGAGCGACTATATAAGGGAGAGTCGTGGTACACGCGCGCGTGCACGTGTGAATGTATGTCGTACGTGTAGGTTAGAGGCGAGAGAGATAAAGATATTCCGGAGGGCGATGTGTGAAAAACGGAGGACGAAAAATGGCCTCGAGATTGCATGGGAAATAAGAGAAGAGAGAGAGGAAGGGAGATATGCTGAGAACGCGCGTTTCTTCGCGCTTGTTTTTCGTTTCTGTTGCTTTGCTTATCGCGGGATGGAAGAGATGTCGACGCCGTTGTCCTCGTCCGCCAGGTTTTGTAGGTAGTTTTTTTTATCTGGGCAAAGGATGCAGGATGCCGAGTTCGTGAATATAGATTTAGATGAGGCTGGATAAGCGAGAACCAGGAGGCTGAAATATATATATGCGAGAGGTATCGGTTTCACTGGATGGGTATAAATTTTTACGATTCTCGAGAGAGAGAGAGAGAGAGAGAGAAAGGGAGATTAGTAGTAAAAAATGTAAAGAGGCGATTCCATCCGAAGGAATGTTTTATTCCCCGTTGCGTTGTTGCTCGACAATGGGAAAACACTTTTATTGGAACGTACTCCACTACGCGCTATATAGAACGACCAATAGAATATCTAAAACAGCATTTACTCGGTGCATTCACGATCAATAAAGAGCCACTCGAAGTACAATAAACCTACACCTCGTAACGAGATCGGGGCGAATCCGAGGTAATTTACGGCCCGTAAAGTGAGACATGACTCCCTGTGTCAGCTTCCAAAACACCATCAATTCCCACCTTTGAAAATCTCGACTCCCCCGCGCGCTCTCTGCGCTTTCACATCGTGTACCAGAGAAACTCTCCACTCGCGCGCAGACAAGAGAGAAGAAAAACGACGACGACGAAGACGTCGCTCTGTGGTGTACACAAAATTCGATCGCGTCTTCGATGGGTCAGATGGCACGAAACGGTCACCCGCTGCGCGCCCAGTCCTTCTCGATAAATCGCCCGGGACGATCTCTACCGGAGAGGGGGACACACACGCAGGGAATACACGAAATGAGATATATACGTGTTGTGGGCGCTGCATCGTCGTATCGCGTTGCTTCGCCGTCCGTCGTTGGAGATAAAGTGCTTTATGGATGTGGCACGGGTTGTGTGTAGCGCGGTATATGAATATTCCGGAGGATTTTGGCTGGGAAATAGAGAGGGTAGAGGATGTCTTTCGGGCGAGTTGGAGGATGCAGTTCGGGATATGGTTTATGAGGAGGATGGAGAGGGACAAGAGAGATGGCTATCGGAAAGTGATTTTAGCACTTTTGCCGGGGGTTTGAAGAGCTGTTTTGAAGAGAGGTCGAGCTTTTGAAAATATATATGTGGTCGTCTTTATATTCAAGGATTCGCTAGAACCGGATTCTGATAACAGTTGAATGGAAATATAAGTACTAATAAACTGAATAAGTCGTAAATATATCTTCTAAAAAAGTAATACAAATTAGCATGCAGTTTGTATTCTATATATAATAGAATACTAAAGAAAGAAACTAAGACGCCTGTTATAGCATAAATAAAAAAATCATTAGCCTAACTCACAAAACAATTCCATTCAAATGAACCCAAAATTTTCCTTAAAAAAAA
>JAPYZO010005909.1:0-13418 GCA_030522905.1 Torymus flavipes | reverse complement strand
CTCTCTCTCTCTCTCTCTCGCGTTGATTTATCGTACATATACGAGCTCCACGCAAGCGCGCGCAAAAGGGCATCGAGAACACGACTCGGGTAGAGCGAGCGGAGCCTGAGAGCGGGAGAGAGAGACGCAGGGGGAATCAACTGGAAAGCGAATGGATTTGGATGCGAAATCGGCGGAAGGGACGCGAAAGAGAAACCCAAGAGAGAAAAGCGGCGGCGCGAAGGGAGAGAGGAACGCGAAGAAGGAGAGCACTGATAAATACCCCGCCATTTCTCTTTGTGCTCCCCGGCGAGAGCACAAACACAGGGCGGCAGCGGCGCTCCCCGTTTCCAGAGAGCAGCTACCTAAACCACGTTCTCTCAGTCTCGCTTTTTCTCTCTCTCTCTTTCTCCCCTCTCTCTCTCTCTCTCTCTCTCGCGCGCGCTTTCGGCCTTATCCGACGTTTCTTCCTCTCGTTACGCCTGTTTCAGCCTCGAGTTTTCTCCTTCTGCTCTCGTTTTGGCCTTTTTTCATTTCGCTCGCTCGCGCACGCGCGCGCATATATATATATATATCGCGTTCGTTTCCTGCGTACCTTTATCTCGTTCTCATTTCGACTCTCTCTTTGCTGCGCTGCTGCTGCTCCCTATCCCCTCACCTTATTCTCTCCCGCGCTGCGCATTTGTTCGCGTCTCTCACTTCTTTGTGTCGTGACTTCTCACCTTATTATTTTCCTCGGGATCGGCTCCTTTTTCCTCTCTCGTTCCCTTTGTAAAAGTGTATGGGCTTGCGCGGTGGCTAGCCGCACCCGCACGCGCGCGCGCCCACCATTATCACTTATCACTCGGCGATAATTCGCGCAGCATGCGCAAAAGGGGATAACGAGAGACGGAAAGAAAGATCCCGAGGAAAGAACAAGAGCGAAAGACTCGGCGGCTTGATCGATCGAGCCCTCGGGACAGACACGATGACTCGAAAGAGTTTCATATCCCTCTCCTAACGCGAGTGACCTTTATCTTGCGGGGTTACGTCAGACCTCGTGAGACCTCGGACCACCTCTGCTCTCCTCCTACTCCGCCTCCTCAGGCTCTGGATCCTCTTCGCTCTGCGGCTTTTACAAACGCCTCGGCATAAGGCTTTTTGTTAGGCGGCCCGCACTTTTTTTTTTGTTAGCCGCAGCGCGCTCTCGGCAGGAAGAGAGAGAAGAAGTCCTCTGGGCGATCGAGGAAGTTTGCACGGGAAATGATTTATCGCGGCTACTTCGCCTCGTAATTGTTTGATATTTACTTTTCCTCTTATCGCTTTATCACTTTGATGGATTCTTCTGGTACTGTTTCGGAGAAATAAATGAATAAACGTAAAGTCGGCCGATATATACTGTTGAAAAGCATGAGCTTGAGAAGTGGAAATAGAAACACAAAAATCATTACTTATAAGATATAAATTCTTAGTTTGTAAACGAATGCCAGCAAAATATTTTTTAAATTTAATTACAATCGAGAATTTTCAAACATTCGACCAGACATTTGTCTCTACCCACAACAACTTTTGTCACAACAAAACATCCCTCGCACATCCCACTAATAAGCTCATTAATAAACGCTGTAATTCGCGTGATATTCCTCGCCCGCGCATAAAAATAAAAGTCCGCAGAGCGACCGACGGAAGCTCGGCGCGCAAACAAATTCGGAAACACGTGTAACAGCGGCCATCATCAAAATATATCCGTCTCCATCTCTCTCTCTCACGACGAAATGGCCGCGGCGCCATTTGTCGGGGCCCCTTTAACATTGAATTATAATTGAAACTTCTGTAGGACCGATCCTTTGCTTAAAAATAAACGAAAGGTGGTGCGCGCGCGAGAGAGAAAGTCAAAACAGGCGGCAACGTATTTACGTGAAGTTTTTGAAAAGAGAAAAGTGTGTGTATATACGTATATGTACGGGCGCACGAGAGAGAGAAGACTAATAATCCCGTAATAATGTAAGCATAATAAACGAGGTGGCATTAGCGAGGCCGCGCTAGGCGGCCGGCTCATATTTTCGGCGAGAGCGCTGCCACCGCCGCGCTGCTGACTTTGACGCTGTGGCATTACTCCGGAGTGCGCGTTACATATTGCCCCGCGCCCGCTCGCGTATTATATATATACGTATACGTGTACGCCCCGCGTATGAGCTTTTGCACGAGTGTATACGTCCGCTAAATACGTGCATTATACGTGCGTATATATATATGAATTTGCGTAGGGTATATTATGGGGTTTTTCGAAACGCGATTCGTTATGTCAGGGTTTGGACTATTTTTAGGCAGAGCGAAGGTTTACTTTGCTATGTGTGTAACGGTTACATAGACATGACTGGGGCGAACGATAAGGACGACTTCGCGTGCTAAAAATGAATTGTGTGAGGCGGGTTGAAACTGAACGCTTGTAGGAAGATTCCGCTTGGTGTTACTAGAGGTTTGCAGTATCTGATGATATCTGTTGTTGTAAAAGAAATTTAGGATGTTTAACTATAATTATCATTTAGATATGATAGATATATGACTTGATATTACGTAAAATTATATAAGGTTTTTAAAAATATTTGCATTGAATTCGATTAGTTCAATTTTAATTTTTTTGAAGATTCTAAATCCCAATGGATTCCATACTTAAAAAGTAAATTTTCATTTACATTTTATATTATCTATCTATTCCAATACTATTTTCATTAAATTCATTAAAATTTCGTATTTTAATACCTATTTTACCAGATTAATATGCCATAAAGTAGGCGGGTTGCGTAAGTACGTGTGAACTTTTCAAGCCATGGCGTGCATTACTTTCATCAGTGTCGGCACATGCATCTTCGCGTAGGGACGTGCGGAAAACGCGTCGCGCGAGATTATGAATCTAATTTCTCAGGTCTTTTCGGACGCCTCGCGTGAATTCGGCAAACAAATCACGTAATATTAACCACTACTAAAATCAGAGCTAACGTCGTCTTTCTAATTCATAAAATTTTATTAAAGACTAGACCGCTAATTGAGTTGTGCGGTATGGATTATTCTGGTTCTGTAAATACGTGATAATAAATATCTATTTTCTACCAACATAGATAAACTTCTACTGAAATTATATAGGAGAACTGATATTTTTCAATACTTTATTTTTCTAACAAGACAAATTATGAGCAATATAATAAACCTTGTTTTGCTTATGTACTTTCAAGGTATCCACTTAATGATAAGTATATAAAACATTTACAATATGATGCACAGTAAGAATTTGAAAACTTGACACGTAGTTTCCTCTTATTTGTTTAAAAGAAATTAATAAAAAAAATCGTAAATTATTAATTTTTTAGTAAAAGTACTAATACACCTCGAACATTCTTCGTCGAATGAAAAACCAAGCTGAAACAATTTTTTATTTATATATAATTACTATACAATGAGATTCAATGATAATCAGTTTTCTATCATTTTAGAGTTTATAACGTCTTGATAAAATTTCGTACCAAGTGTTACTGCGACAATTCCAAAGACGGCTGTGATAAACGATGAGTTGGCGGCAGTGGCAAAGGAGTAACTGATGGAAAGTGATAACGTAATCAGGTGATAATGTACCCGCCATATCTCATCGCCTGAATCTAAACTGAGTAGCAGTACCGGGTTGAAAGGTAACACTACAAAATGAATAAATAATATTTTTTACGTCACAGAAACTACGTAACAGCTCTTTCATACTAAATTAAATCCATATAAAATTATTATTATTTAATTCACCTAAAAAAAATTCGCACTGAAAACAACACCTAATATAATAAATTACCCTGTAATTCAACTAAATACGCCACAGATAACGACCTTATCAGCACGAAAAAATAATCCCATCAAAATAAATCTGCCAATTTCCCTACCCCCTTTCTGGCAATAAAAAAAACCACCGACTCTCTTCCACATCCTCCGAAATCATTCGCATCAACGTCACACACCAGTGCAACCCCGTTCACCGCGCGAAAAAATCCTCGAAATCCATCGCGCTCTCTCATCGATCCCGTGCCAATTCAGCACTGCACACGCGCATGTATAACGACATCAAGCTTGCACTCTCGGCCCGCCGAACGCGCTCGCGCGCAGAGGTCACACGGGGAAATGTGTAATTCAAATGAGTTACGGCCGGTATCGCACTCCTGGGAAGTAGGTGCTAAGCGCTCGAATATGCTGATAGACCCGGCTCTGCACACATCCACATGCAGACACACGGTATGTATGTATGTACGTATACGGAAATCGCGGAAAGAGCTGAGGGCTCGTGTAATAGCACGACGAGATGGTGATCGCTCGGCGATGAGCTCTGCGCGCCGGCCTGATGGTCCCGGAGCGCTCCTGCGCCCAGTCGGCTTCTCTCTCTGTGCAGACCTCGTATCCGCTTATTGCCGATGCTCGTGTAATTTCCGTCCTCTATATACGCGTGTGGATATACGCGTGTGCGCGAATTACGCGGCAGAGATTCGTATAGACCCTGCCGCGGCTTTTTACCCTTTTGATGGGAAGTTTATTCGAGGCGCCCGAGAGAGAGATATGGAGATTGCTCATTTTATTGAAATGAAAACGTTGGATGTACGGGTGTGTATATATAGGGGAGGAGAGTGCTGGCTGCCGAGGTAATTGTTGATTACAGAGGAGCTGCGCGTGTGCGAATGATATGGTAGCTGGAATGTTGACGAGTTGTTGATGAGCTGCCGACGTAATTAGGTGGTTTTTGCAACGTTTAATTTGTTTTTCTTGAAAGTGCGGTCTGCTGAATTAGATGATTTTAAGTTTCAAGATATTAGCTAAAATAAGCGAACGATTTTTCTCTTATTTCACGCAATGTATGACTGATTTTCCATTATTCGAATTCAGAGGGTAATTGCTTTACGATTTTGCAATTATAGTAAGCGCCACTTACTTTTTCATGCACCAATGCAGCTATTCAAGTAAAAATACATTAAATATATTAAAATCCACAAACACCGTTACAAACGCTCGCCCGATACACACCACAGGCGGTTTCCTTTTCTTTTAACCCAAGGCTATAAGCGCAGCCATTTTTCTCGCGTTTGCGTGTGAAAGTATAAGCGCTACCGGCGCTGCCGCCACCGCCGACACCGCAGAGACTCGGCGCGATCGATCAAAAGTCCGTGTTTTCAAAGTTTCCGCCTTCCGAGATTAACCAGGGCGGCGGCAGTATAGCGGCAACGGCGGCACGGGGGAAGATCCTCGGTGAAAAGCGCGAAAAGCGATTTCTCCGAGGTTTTAGGGGGTGGCGCGCGCTATGGCTCCCAGGCGCCTCGCTTTTCTAATCGCACCCCATTAAGACGCCCTTCTTCCGCGCTCTCGCTTGCTCACACACATACATATACCGCGCGTCTAGCTAATTGCTTTACCCTAATCTTCTTCCAACTTTCTAAACCATCAGCGAGAAACTGCAGTGGCGTCTTCTCTCTTCTACTTCTTCTTCTTTCTCTCCTGCGCGCTTTCGCTGTTCCTTAATTTTCTTTTTTGTTGCCGAGCCGCGACGCGTGTTCTCTTTCTTTGTTCGCGCGTGTTTTCTTCGGCGCTTTAAAGAGGTGTGGTGGTAGTAGTTCAAGTGGAGCAAATCTTTCAAAGACTTTTGTGATTTTACGTATCTAGGTATAGCAAAGTTTATGCGGTTGTTGAGATGTTGAAATTTTTCTGAAAGTCTTGTAACGATTGCGAAATATGATAAGTTATTAATTTTTTACTGTAAAGAATTCGTTTTTTCCAGTTATATATTTAGGAAACTAAATGATCTTATGAATTAATCACGTCGAGGAATGTAACGTAAAAACCGCTGCTACTGTTTAGAAATTCGAGAAAAAAAAACTGTGAGAAAATCATCAGCTGACACTTCAGGTGGCCATTAGAAATAATTAAAACTATATTAACGTCCGCTTTCGAGTGGTTATTACTATTTTTCATAAAAACAATCCTCTTTTTATAACAACGATTACATTGCATGTCAGAGTATGATGGCTACAATAAACTTGCTCAAGTGTTCACACAATTTAAAATGAAATAAAACATCACATATATTTTGAATTCATTTTGTTAACGGATTAAGCTCGGAAAAATTCCTCAAACTTACATTTACTTGAAGACATTGCTACAAAAATCAAATCCAATTGAATAACTACAAGATTTAAATCTAAATAAAGGTGTAAAGAGCTTCTTCCGAGCTCTATCCAAATAAATATAAGAATGGATGAAAACTAATATTTTTTTCAAAATTGTTATAATTTATCGTACGCGAAGCCAAGTTCACAATCATCAATCATTCGAATATTTTCCACCCACCTACTTTTACAAAATTTCTCATATCCACGATAACCCTCAGCACTCCGTAACTTTCATCATTCGCACATCGTAACAAAGAACCGCTTCTTCAGAAGCCAACTGCAGGGCAATCAGTCTCGTGCGAATCCTAACGACCACGCACGCGTGTCATCGTGTGTCTGATCGACCTCGTTAGCCGCGGCATAAACTTAGAAAACGCCTCGCGACGATATATCCCTCTCTCTACTCTCTTGCTATTAACGTCGCACTGCAGAAAAGACGCCGCCGGCGGTGAAAAGGAAAGATCGCGCGCCAGCGAATCGGAAATTTCCCTAATTATGATCGGCCATTAATCCAAAGAGGCGTTATTATTTTAACGCGAGCGCGCGCGACGCTCGGCTAATTCGCCCCGCGCCTGAAATCGATTGCGCGTAGGAGAGTTACTCTCATAAATAAACGGGGCTGCGCGCACCCGCGGTTATATGGAATGAAAAATAGCGCGCGTGCCTCTTTGTGCACGGCGCTTGAGGTTCGCTCCTTCGCTGTGTCAATGGAGGAGAGAGATTTTTATTAATATATTCGTGTTGGGATTAATGTTCGCCAGAGCGGGATGATGTCTGGGTTGAATTGATTATTCCAGCGCGTAAAGTGAGTTTGATGAATCGCTGATTAAGCTTTGATCGATATTTCGAAGCGAGTTGGGCTTTTAAGTGATGTGTGTTTGCTCTGAGTATAGATAAAATTTAGAAAAATGACGGAAAATATCTAATTAACATTTCGGTTCAACAATCTTTGAAAATTAGCTCCATTTATTTACAGACATTTTGTAATTACATTGAACTTTAAATGCAGTTGTTACATTTGTTTAAATAATAATAGCCGTTTTATTTAAAAGTTTAATTTAAACGAATAAATTATTTTATTTTTCCTTTTGTAATTTCTATAAAAAGATTTTAAAATGTCAATTAATAATTATAAAAATTTGCAGTAAAAGTTTCCTTTGAAGAATAGAAAGAAATACATTAAAAGAAGAATATTAACATTATATTTAAATAATGATTGCAACATTAAGCTTTTATTTAAAAAAACATAAAATAGCGTGATACTAATAATATATTAATATTAAAAAAAACTAAACTGCTTAAAATAAATAACAACAAATTCTAATAACAATCCATTTGTAATACGTACACAATCTTTTCAAAACCATAAAAAATAATTTCCCTAAAACTTTTCCCTCAAATCTTCCGCACCATCGCGAAATTTCCCACTGTCAAAGCCCCGCATATATCGATTAACCCCGAGGGCAGAAGCAAAATAGTTTGCCTGCGGTCAGCATTAACCACCAACCGATACACGGCGCTCTTCTCTCTCGTCGCGTCGCATCTCTCCTCTCCGGCTTGTGCCGCCGCTGCTGCAGCGCTCGAGTTATCGACCAGCTCTCACCCGCTGACAGGAGTTTCGCGGTCCGGCCGACAGATGGCCGTCGTTTAGACGTCGTTTTCAACCCCCTAAGCTCTGTCGCCAGCGAGGCCGCCACTGTGTGTGTGTGTCTATCTTGCGGCCGCTTCGGCAGAGCGGATGAATTACCGACGCAACGACTGCGTCATCGGAGTAGAGAGGGCCGGGGGGACGTTATGGTCGCTCATAAGTTATACACCCCGGCTCTCCTATACTGCATCACCTGCATTCAAGAGTGCTACTGGATGAGAGAGAGAGATACTCGGCTGCGGACAAAATAATAAAATGAGATCGTATATTGGGGACTCGTTTCGCCGGGATGTGCGCCGCTTTGTCAAGCCAGAAAGCCGATAAAGATGTTGATGTCGGCTGAGTTTTGGGGAAAGATGGTATTCAGAGTGTGTATCTCAGCGTAGGAGCGGTTTTCGAGTAGAATACTTTTATTTTTATTGCGGGAAATATTTTTGGGCCTTCGTTTCGTTATTTTTTAATTAAAAGTATTCTTTTATGGATTGGTTTCATTAATTAGGGTGGCGTAATTTTCTCAACACATAGATCTCATGGAATGCAGGAAAAATTAATTGTACGAAATGATTCAGAGCCTTGACAAGAGAGTTTGGCTCCACTAAAATTACTGAAAATTATTTATATTGAGCCAAAGTCAATAAAAGTTTGCCAGAAAGAAGCTTGAATTTTGACCAAGAAATCATTCTTAGTATGTAAGACTTAAATTTAGTGTGTTTTATCACGTATACCGAAGAATTTTAATTATAAACACGTCTTACCAATTCAAATGTTGGTCTAAATATATATTTCAGACTTATTAACCAATCAAAGAAACTTGACTTTCCTGTTTCACTTAATATCACTTCGTCACACAAACTATTTTACTAAAAAATTGTTTTAACAAAAAATAGGAACTTACATCGAGGCTGGCACAGCTCAACGCTCCGCAAGCAACGAAAACAGCCTAAAGCTAATCAGATAAAGCATCTCAAATAATGCATAAACAAAAGCCGCCCGTAAGAAAAGGCAGCGGGCAAAGAAACGCCACTTACGCTCAAGGATACCTCAATAAAAGTATCAGGCCGGCCGATCTACTAATTAGTCACGGCGATGCCGGCGAAAGGTCTCACTCTCAAGCTCAACACATCGCCAAGACGCGCAGAAGCCCCATCCTCGAGTTCCTGGATAGCTCGCGAGCTCTTATACAGCGGGACGGCATATCTCAGCGGAGGTGTCGGAGCGCGCGATCGCTGTAATTTCGCGTCATTACAATTACCGCTAATACCCCGGTCATTAATTAGCGCGGGTATAAAGAGCCGCGCATTAAGCTGCGCGCGCAGATATATAATGCATTTACGTCGCGGCTCGTCCGTCAGAGCGACGCGCGGATTTCGCCGCTGCATGCAGACTTTCCTGCGTGCGGCGGCCCCGGCCTGTGCGTTAACGAAGCGTAATCGGAGGCCATTCGGCTAACAAGTCGAGATTCGCGTTACTTTGTTACGCAAGATTGCGCGCCGATAACGCGCTGTTTGTCAATAAGGACTTTTTTTATATGCCTTGTTGAGTCTGTATGTAGGTAGCTTATGTAGGTATCTACTTGTGGTGTATGGGCTCAGGGATGGTTTGTGGTAGAGTGATGATCGATGTGTGAGCGACGGAAGAGTATGCTGTGATAAAAGATTGTGTAGAGTTTGATGTGTAATTGGCTGACACTATTGTGCGTAATCACGAGGCTATATGAAGATTGCGATTTTCATTGTTGATTGCATAAGTAGAATAAAAATTTTCCTTATTGAGTTGTTAGCAAAAAATTGTAGGAAGTCAGTTATTACGCAGGTTTTCTCGGTTTATTAATGTCTCAATTATTATTGGCGCTTCATAAAGAAACTGAACGTCTGTATTGTATTATTATTTTAGAAAATAAGGTAATGTAAATCAGTTGCATTCTAGTATCTTTTTAAAAACTTTTGAATATTAACGAAATACATTATAATCGTTCCGATACGAGGTTACCACGTCAAGGAAATAACGTTCAATTATAATCTCTTGTTTATAAATACGAAAACATATGGGCGTTTGCAAAAGTTCGTTGGATTTTTATATACGCACAGAGCGATTTAATTACCCGTACGTTGAACTTTAGCACGCTCCTAACATTACTTTATCTCGACTCCTTATCGCTCGGACGTTACAACATGACAAGTTACAATGTTAATTACTTTTCAAACATTCATTCACTTCTTCAACAAAATTCATTGAATGAAACAGTACTTATATATAGAGCATTCGAGTGACTTAGACAGACTGCGCGTCATCGATATCAATCTCAAATTTTCCGTAGATTCCAACACACAAGACTCACACTCGCTCTCTCGCCCAAACATCGGAATCGCTCGCGCGTGCTCTTTTTCCCCCGTTATAGACGCGCGCATACATATCTCGCGCAAATCATTAATTTCTGGAGCATTTGACTGACGTGCGAATATCAGCAGCGCGCGCTGCTTTTTTTTTCTCCCCCGACACGCGCGCGCGCGCGGAGTGAGAGCGAGAAAGAGAATAAAGCGAGATAACCCGAAGAAAGAGAAGAGAGGCGCGCGCTCGCGAATGCTTCGCGAGTTCAACGTATCTCTTCGCGCAGCACGTGGTGATATTATGAGTACATTGTATCGAGGGTCCGTGTACGTATGTATATACGTATATTATAACTTATATTATACATACCCATGTGCCGATGAACCTGCGATGCGAAAGCGAGTTACATACTCTCTATCCCCGCTCGTTTTTTCCCTCGTGCATACAAGGCGTCGCTTTATGCGTGTGGTCCGCACGCGCACAAGACAAAGCGTCGATCGCTCGGCCGATCGCTCAATAAAAATGCAATCGATATTCCTCGCGCGGGCACGTCTGCGACCTCGCTCCAGGCGCGCGCGCGCCAATGTTCGTAGAAATCGCGCGAGAGAACTGGGACAGCGACGCGCGTATATTTTCGTCGTGTATGAATGTGCAAGGGTGGGAGGGAATAAAGTAATTAGGTAAATAAGAAAAAATGGGAGAGGAGGAGTGCGCGATTGATGGATCGAGAAGATGGTGCGATGATGTATGAATGCATCATTGTTTTATGAAGTACAAATTCAGCGTTGTCGAGACGAGATTTTATGAATTTTCATTAATGTACCGAGATCTGAAATGAATCATTGTATAGCCTCTGCTAATGATGGGAATTTGTCAGTGTCGTTGGAGAGAAGCGTTGACCAAACTTTTTCGGAGAAATCGAGATTATTTTAGAATGGAGATATTCAGAGGATTGGAAAGTTATGTTTGAAAAACGATATGAAATTAGGGCTACACAAGAGCAAGACAATACGATATTTTCGTACTTATATTGTCTCGCTCTTGTAAATTCTTAAAAATTTCTCTCTTGTCTTGGCCTTTTCAGTCATCATGAAAAGTACTATAGTATTTAAATTCTTGTTGCTATTGGAGTTACGCAGACATGCAACAATAAGCAAGCCGAAAGGAAGGCACTTAGACATAAAATAGTATAAGTTTTTTGAAATAATTGACTCGTTCACTGTCGCCCATCTCCGTACTGTTAAAAATGTCCTTAAATTTAAGAAACTTTAAAGTTACAAATGTTACTGAATTTTAAGAATAATTTAACTGAACGTAATTTAATTTACAAATTCATTAGGTTTAATACAAAAACAATAAAATTTCGGTACATGTATAAATAAATGCCAGAATTGAAAGTTGATTTTTCCCGCTATATATGTGCCGCCGACCAAAGTCTGGTTCGTGCACCGCCGCTAGGCGGCACACCCTCTCCTTTAGGCCTCACGTACCTAAGTAAGCCGGACCAAAGGGATGTATAGCCCTTTTTCATGATAATTTTCCTACTTTTCCTCTACTTCTTCGACAATTGAAGGTTACATCCCCGTTATCATGATTATTTCGATAAATTATTAGATTAAGACACCACCATCTTGATATTTTATCGAAAACTGTATACAAATATTGTATCGATTATTGTCTTGGATATTGAGAAAAGACCATAGAAAATTTTGTCATGTGCAAATAAACTTTTATTGTATTTATTCTATTCTTAATATCAAGATTAATCTTGCTATATCGTGCAGCCCTACAATTAACGTTAAAATTTTGCCATGATGTACCCATTAAAAGTTAATAGTTAAATCATGCTAAATACACCATGAATAACTTGTAAATTCCATACATATTTCCTGTAATTTAACGATTCATTTGTGCTATTATACTTCTAAGTAGGGCTGTACGAGAGCGAGAAAATGCAATATTTCTGTAATTATTGTCTTGCTCTTGGACAATATAATATTAAGATTAATCTTAATATATCGTGCAGCTCTACATATCTTACGTGGGAAATATTTTTCACAGTATTATTGTATCTGGTAAACTGTGTTAGACTGCAATCAAGTAACTTAGCCGAACTTCAATTAAAACCTGGGACTACTGCAATGCTTCCGCTCATCGTCACAAACCAACTAAGAAAATAAATTCGTGGCGTGTTAATCGTTTTACGCCCATTGTCTTTCAATTAAGGTTTTGTTAAGAGTCTGACGTTGAGATGACCTTCCGATCGATCGACGAAGGACCGACGCCGCGTTAGATCTGGGTGGGCCCTTCACGGTTGCAGATCTGCCTGGCCCTTTTCTTGCGCCCGGATTTCAGACGCTTTTTTGCTGGCACCTCGCGGCCGGCGCAAATAAATAATTAATTTCCCGTAACAAGGGGCCGTGTTTCGAATTCGGAAGACACGTCGATGGGAATTTCGGATTTTTTGTTGGCGCATAGCTGCCTAATGAAGTTTCCTAATGATCGCTAACACAATTTGATTTGCAAGAAGTGTACACGACATTGATGTTGTAGTTTTATTTTCTTTTTCGTTTTTCTGTACAGTATTGAGATACAACTTCGTTTGGAATATAGCGTATAAATTTATTTGATTTAAACGGATCAATGCGTAGCAAATTTGCATTAGACATGTAGTTACTTTCATGATTACACAAACTTTTCTGCAACATTTACAGAAAATTGCGAAATTGATGAATCATTAAATAATAAAATCGTCCTAAACGCAATTATAATAAAGATTTTCATTAGCAATATACACATTTATTTTCTATAACAATTTCTAATACAATAAATAAACCGTGGTATCAAGAGAATTATCATTTTTTAACTGCCTTTACTATTAACTGATGTATTCTATGCATCACATCAAAATGACATTACAGTTAAATCTCACCCAACATCGTGTGAACACCTAGTTCTCATTTGATTTCATAAAATCACGTTACTCAGAAAAAACTCACTTTAGACGCCTGCACGTGGCGAAAAAAAAGATTAAACGTCAGTCCCTCTTTCTATCCTGATTTCTTTCTGAGCTTTTTCTAAAGTAAGATGCTTTTCTAATGGATCTTAATGTCAAAAGCTTTGTGGTGCAGCTACAGATACGGCTCCAAGGAGCGCGAGCGCCGTCTCCCGTCAAGGTTTGACGCTGAGCACGACGATTTATCAGAATAATGTACGCGCCATTAACCCTTCGTGTCCCCACTTTCTATCAGTACAAAGTCTAGATCCCGTCGCGAATTTTCGTTTTTTATGAAGCG
>JAPYZO010005905.1:0-11277 GCA_030522905.1 Torymus flavipes | reverse complement strand
ACTTCTCGCACGGAGTGTCAAAAAAGATTTATCGGTTTTGTTGATTTTTTTTTTCAATTAGCGATATCTTCTTTATAAACATTCAAATTTCTTTGAAAAATTTTTTTTTCGTCACGTCAAAAACCCTTCTTTTATGCTATATTATTTCTCAAATTATAACATGTGAAACAAGCATCGTAAAAAATTTGTATATATCGGTCCGAAAAGCACGACGGAGCCACCTTAAGTAATAAACGTCAGTTAAAGTTAATTTTCTCGAGTTCGAGTTTTATTTCAAAGTTCCCGGGACTCCTTGCGCTTCAGCGCTTAATTGAACAACGAAATTCCATGATCTTGTTGGTCATGTAGGCGACCATTGCAGAAGAGGCTTTCTGCATAAAAATCCCGACTCGACTCACTCGAGTCTGCGAGACTGGGCCCTTTCTACATATGTGTGTTCTATCTGTTCTAGGCAACTTCTCTCTACGTCTGTCTCTGTCTTACATAAACGGTACAGATCTATCTGCCTTTGTCGAGAGCACACAGAACACACAGAACACACATATGTAGAAAGGCCCCTGCGACTTCCGAGTCATAAGGCCAACGCTGTGGCCAACGCTTTACGCTAGTCTTCATTCATTCATAACAAGTGCAATCGAAAGTGCTGCTATCTGATGAAGCTGAAAACGAAACACAAGATGGAAAATTGCTCTTCACTGAACCTTGAACCGGTTGAACGATGACGGTAACGGACAGTAATAGTGTAACATACTATAGAGTTTGTTGTCTGAACAAAAACCTTGTAAAAGTTCGTGCTTCACGCATTATGCGTTTTATTTAAGTGTAAGTGTATTTCTAAATATATGAAGCATCAACGAACAAGTAATTTGTTTGTAATTTAAATTAAAACGCGTGAACTCACGTTGTTTTTAATATGGCCGGCAATCGTGATGTCATTCTTGCAGACTTCCAGGTAATTCTATTATTTAAACACTGCTTTAATAGATGCTTTAATTATGCATCAACCATAAAAATTAAACATTAGGTTATGAAGAAAGTTTCCTTCTCTACAATGACATTGACATTACTGGTTAGCAGGGTTCGCGTGTTTTTAATAGAACGAAAGAATTTTTCATAGTATCAATAGTAAGACAATTGATCGAAAAAATTATCTATAATGATGTAACGTTTTATTAAATCTATGTTATTAATGTTATTTTGTTTATAATTTTTCGAATGACAAATTTGCAATCACAAGCTTTTCTAGATGGAGATCTCTTTCAAAGCAATAATTGATGGAAAACTATTTTCATTTTTATTTCAATACATAAAAATTAAACCTTGTCAAATTCATTAAATTTCTAGTTTCATAAATGCAACAAAATATTATGTTAATAAAAAAAAACTTGAAAAAATAGTTCTGGATACTCCAAATAATCTGTGTTTTGCGTCCTTTTAATAGTTGTGTCATTGACCACTGTAATTTTTATAGATGGTGCTTTTCATTAAATTCACAAATACAAAGATTTATTCACGTTTTCTTTTTTATTTACTAAATAATTAATTTGTTCTGTGTTTTTAATTTTATTATCGAATGAAAGCAAATATTGCATGAAATTGAACAATGAAAATAAAGAATTTGTTTTTCTGCAGGCATGCACTGACATTGAAGATGTTGGTGAAGCCATTCTGCGTTTGGAAGAAACAAATTGGGATTTATTAGTAAGAAAACATGTGTTTATTTACTAATAACTTTTCATATCATTTAAATATTCTTATTCATTTTTATAATAAAAAAAATATTTATAGGCAGCCATCAATAATGTCATGCCACAAAATACACAACAATTACCATCAGAAATAAATCGAGATGTTGAAATGATAGAAGAGGTCAAACACATATCTAAAAATTCCTCAGAAGCTTGCATACCACAGAATAGAAATTCTTGTGCATCAGATAAGGTTGAAATTATACCTGGTACCAGCAATTCAAAAAGTACAGCAAGCACATTGCCAGGATCAAGCCATCTAAAAGAACAAACAAGAATTCTTACATTCCATGTACAGTATAAAAATAACATATTTCGAATTGATATATCTGACACTAAGACTGTGGGTATGTTAATAATAATGAATTTTACTTTACTACTTTTATTATTTATAACATTGTAAATGTACATTGATTAAATTATAAAATTTGATATTTTAGGAGACTTAAAATTAGAAATATTTAATCATACAAATATTTCACCTTGTCAACAAAAATTACATGGATGGAAAAAAGAGCCTAGAGGAAATTTACAGATCTTTAAAAATCTTGAACTACCACGAGAAAATGATTTATTTATGTCTCCAGTTACAAATGAGGGAGATTCATTATCAGAGTCGTAAGTTATTACAATAATTACAAGAAATTTTATATTCTAAATCAATTCTTTTATTAAATTTAAATATGTTTCCAGTAATAAACTTTCTGACCGCTTAGCAAGTAATTATACATTAAATATAAAAGATGAAATCAAAAATACCATGTATAAATTAAAATTTCCTGGTACACATACAATATTAGATGTAAAAAGTAATGTTTATACACTAAATGATGTACCAGTTCGAAATCAGTTGTGGAAAGGATGGCCTCCAACTATTAAAAATGATTCAGTTACATTAGCACAAAGCGGCATTTCATATCCTGAACATAATCTTTCAGTCGAGAAAATTCCTGCAAAGGAAACAAAAAAAGTATTTCAGATAAAATAATATTAAAAAAATAAATAAATTCAAAGAATTAATTTTTTAATTATTTCATTACTTTAGGAAGTTGTTGACTTAATTGATACAGATAGTTCAGTAGATGAACAAGAAGATGGTGAAGATTTCGAAGATGCTCCTGAAACTTTTCATGTTGATGATGATATTTTTATAGATCATGTTCAACCAACAAAAATTCAACATTTAAGTAAGTAATAAACATCTAAATGTAATTCTAAAAAATAATAAATAATTTCAATCATCCATAGTACCTGATAAAGTTGAAGATGAACTGGTTGGAAGTATGCACTTTGTTGAAGGATACAAAAAACGGTATGGTTCTACTTGCCCAAATTTTTTTACTGGAACTTTAGACGAAGCAGTGGCGGAGTCTTGCTCAAAACAACCAAGAGAGGTATTTTATTTAAAATGACTAATGAAAAAAGACAATTATAATTCATCAAAATATTTATAATTTAGAGGAAACTATTGGCAGTATACTTGCATCACGATAATAGTATCTTAGCAAATGTTTTCTGCACGCAATTATTAGGTTTTGAAACTGTGTTGCAACTTTTATCAGCTAATTTTGTAGTCTGGGGATGGGATTGTACATGTGAATCAAATAAGCAACGGTAAAAAAAAATATCAAATTGTACTTATTTAAAAAAAAAAAAATTATTTATTAATATATTTATCAATAACCTTTATAGATTTCTTACATCAATACAGCAAGTTTTAGGACTAAATGCTGCTATGGCAGTAAGAAATATTGATGTGGATAGTATGCCAGTTCTTATGGTTATTATGAGATCAAGATCAAATACAGATGTTTTCACTATAATTCATGGAAATGTGGGAGTTAATGAATTACTCACCAATTTAATAGAAGCTGTAGATGTATTCCAGGTATAAATTAATATTACTTTGTAATGTAATGATAATTTTATAAATTTATAATTATGTCTTTATTTAGGAACAAAAACAAAGTGATATTGAATTTGAAGATGAAAGACAAGCTAGGGAAAGAGTAAAAGAAGAGCAAGATCAAGCATATCAAGAAAGTTTAGCTGCTGATAGGTAAAAGCGAATTTTTATAAAGAAAAAAAAAATTAAGATTTTTATATTATAATTAATTTTAATATTTAATATTTATGGAAATTTGTCTAATAACTATTGTATTTAGAGCTAAAGAAGAAGCTAAATTATTACTTGAAAAAATTGAAAAAGAAAGAAAAGAACAAGCAGAGAATGAGAGATTAGCCGAGCAAGCCAGAAAAGAGTCTCATAGATTAGCAGTTGAGTCAAGTTTGCCTCCTGAACCCCCACAAGATTTGACAAAGAATGTTTTAAAAATTAAAGTAAGACGTCCATCAGGCAGTTTTCTTGAACGTAGATTTAAGTCTGATGCTACACTGCAAACAATTTTAAATTTTTTGATTGTGCAAGGATATCCTACCGAAGACTATAAGGTCATATTGAGTTGGCCTAGAAGAGATGTAAGTATTAAAAAGAAATATATATAATATATAATATTATTTCATTTGCATTGACTAAAATCTGATGTTTTTTTTAAATACTTTCAAATATCTAAAATAAAAAGTAAAAAGTACTTAATTATTTAATAAAATTATGAATTAATAATATTATATAACGGAGATCCCAGACTCGGCGCTATAACAGACCCCGGTAATATCGGCATTATAAGAATCACACATACAGTTGAAAAAGTGCGTTGAGAAAATCGTACAGCAATCACCTTCTATTGAATTTCGCATACTATATTGGTATTAGTTTTGTGGTTAATAAACTCAGCTTTTTATATTTATTTTATCCGGAAGCACCATACAATTAATTTAAGGAATCTATTCTCTAATCTTCACAATCTTTTAACACTACAGTGTACTGAACACAGAAAAAACTCATCTCGCTGTCATGGAAGGATTACTGGCGAGCAGTAACATTATAACACCATAGTAGTTTTCGATACAAGGAACGTAAAAGCGATTTTAAAAATTTATAAAGTCACTAAAGTCGCACTTTACGCATACTGAATCAAAATAGTACATTTTGATACTAGTGCGAGTGAGATCATTCTCGGACGAGTGTAAGTTTGTCGCCCGAACGAAGCGAGGGTAACGAACAATATTTTTCCTAACGGAGTATGAAATTCGATTTTGCGAATCCAAATGAGTGTGGCAATCGGAATAGCACATTATGCGCCAAGGACGCAAAATATATCATTCCCGGCAAGTGCGAAATTTGAGGCCGAGCGTAGCGAGGCCGCCTAAAACGCACAAGCGAGAATGATACAATATGCGATGGTAGTATATATTATTTTTTTGTCCAAAGGCCGTAAAATGAATTTTCGCGTCCCATATGAAAGTTGTAAAATACAAAATGCATTATATTGCTTTACATTGAGTATTTCGTGGCCTCTATATAGGCCGCGAAAATTGATTTTGCGGCTGAGAACAAAAATAGTAGATGTTTGCGCCCGAGCGAAGCGAGGCATATTTTGCGCACTCATTCAGGTTTGCAAAATTGAACTCTGCGCAATTCCTTAGGAAAAATTGTATACGCAACACGTGGGCAATAGCTCATCGTCCGCACTCGTCTCTTTTGTCGTGCAGGAATTACCTATTTTGCACACTAGTTGCGTTTGCGTTTCTCAAAAGCACTGGAATACATAGTACCCAAACAAATCAACGCTCACATTGACACATCACATATTCTCCACTGTATGCAGGCAGGCTTCAAGAAAAACGATAGTATCCGAACAGCTCTTATCAAACTCACAGACGATATCTGCGTGGGATCAACCCTTTGATTTCAGGAAGGTATTTGACTCTGTGTGTCACGTGTTACTCCTTTGTAAACTGGAGAAATACGGTTTTTCTAAATCTGGTCTGAGTTGGATTGCATCATATCTGCCGGGTCGTCAGCAGGCGGTTAAGGGAAAGAATGGGACTATTTCATCCTACCCTCCCTTAACACGGGAGTGCCACAAGGCTCCGTCTTGCGGTCACTTCTTTTCTGTTTATATGTAAATGACATAAGTCTTTACCTTGACCCTGAAATCTCCCGTATCCTTTATGCGGATGATGAACAGATATATGCACAATGTGATCTGAATGAACTAGGCATCTAATTCTAATTGAAAAAATGAGCAATAATGCCAGGCGTATAGCTAGTTAGGCCACAACCAATCATGCGAGGTTAAATCTTTCCTCTGTGACTTCCGACATATTGATTGGTGATACTAGAGTAAACTCTCCCCATCTATCTGTAACCTTGGGCTGTTACTTGATGACAGACTATGCTGGAAGGAGCATGTCAATGAGGTCTGCTAAAGAGCCAATACTCTAATGACTTCGTCGCCTAGGAGCTAGTACCACCCTCCAACTGAGAAAGAATTAAAAACAAGTGCTTCTTTGGCCTCTTGACGACTACTGCTCCCTCGCATATTATAACATCTCTAAGAATTAGGATATCATGCTCCAAAGGGTAATAAATACGGGAATCCGCTACATTTATGATGTTAGAAGGGACGAGAACATCACTCATTATAGGTGTCAACTGGGCTGGACCACACATGGTGATCGGAGATTCTACTTTGCTGCCAGTATATCTTATAAAATAAATCAGAGTGACCAGCCTAATTATCAGGCCAATTTCTTTCTCCGTAGGGTCAATAACAGACCTACCATGGGTGATGTGAAGCCGCTAATTATTCCTAAGCACGACCGTGAAGCACTAGGAAACTCATTCCATATCACAACTGCCTACATATGGAACTCACTCCGACCTTGGATATAATCTCCCTACGTCTCCCAAATGGGAACTTCCACTTCAGGAGAAATTCCTCGCGCAATCCTCGACGGATTCTCCAGTTCTCTATGACGTTTTTCGTGCATGTGTGGACGCCGCTGGTCCCGACGTCCCCCGTATGGGAGGTTCAGGTAGCGACACATGCGCGTATTACTGTGGAGTCAAGGTTGGGTTGTGCTGTCCTCTTCTCTTAGTATGGCCTCCACGGATGTGGCCACCCATCTTCAGTTTTCTTCGCTATCCAGCATGTGGGCAACGATGGTGACCGCCGTGAGCCTTACCAAGACTTTTAGATCGTCCTGCCCGTTCACACATTCGAAGAATGTATGGTGTGCATCGTCTTTTGCTGCGCTGCAGAGGCATTTCGGGTGCCGGCGCTTTCTCATGCGGTGGAGGTATGCGCCGAAGAGTCCGTGTCCTGTCAGGAACTGCATCAAGTGATAGTTGACTACTCTGTGCTTCCGGTCAATCCAGGGAGTGAGCCGAGGGATGAGCCTTCTTGTCCATTTCCCGTATTCACAGACGTTTCATTCGGTCTGCCACACTAGCATCGTTTTCATCTTTGCTTCTCTCCTAGCCTCGTTTTTCCATTGCCTGCAGGTGGATGGGAATAGTTCCCGCCACCACGAGGACCGCAGCTCTCGACACCGTGCGATATGCGCACGCTACTCTCAACGCTCCAATTCTTTGTACTGCGCCGATGCGATTACGGTAGCACTTGAAGTGCATGGCTTCCGACCAGATTTTCGCGCCGTAGACGATAATACCCTTTGCCGCCCGCATTAGGAGCCATCTTATGGAGGGGCAAAGCCCTCTCGTTTTGCCTGCTCAGATTTTTCGTGACTGGCGCCGCCCTTTCAATCCTAATTCTCAAGTGCTCTCCGAAGTTGAGCTTGTTGTCTAGATGGACCCAAGGTACTTCACCACTAGCTTTGTGGTGAGCTTGAAGCCGCCGATTGTCATGGAGACTTCCCTGTTGAGGCGCTTCTTGCTGAGGATTCCCACCTCAGTTTTTGTGGCTGTAATTTCGAGGCTGCGTTCCTCCACCCACTGGTTTGACTACATCAGGACGCGATCGAGTAATGCTTTAACCCGCTCCTTGGTTCGTGCGATCACGATGGCCACTATATAGCCCGCATATCCGTTCAGGAACACACCGTCTGGCATTGGACGGTGGAATACCCGTTACACGAAATGTTCCACAGTTCAGGGCCGAGCACCGAACCCTGTGCGGCGCCTGCTGTGAGTTCTCTTCGAACTTGACCTTCCTCCGTCTCTTATAACAGGCAGCGATCTTGAAGGTAGTGTCCCAAGATAGCCAGAAGGTAGGAACATGAAAGTCGTGCTCCCGTGCGTCCAGAATGTTCTGCCATCTGACCGTGTTGAACGCGTTTTTCACATCAAAAGTGGCCATTAGGCATATGGGGTGAGAAAAGTGATTGCCCCGCTCCGTGCTTCTTGCGGCTTCGACTACTTCCCGGACGGCGTCGATCGTTGACCTTCCTCTTCTGAATCCGTGCTGTCTTCTCGCCAGTCCTCCTGCTGCGCTGACGGCTGCCCGTAGCTAAGATCGCGGCAGCGTTTCCAGGAACTTCCCTGCGGTGTCGAGCATACATATGTCGAGTATACATCGTCTGTAGGACGATGGAGAGCCTGGCTGGCCTTAACCTCTGCTGATGAGCACAAACTTTCTTTACAGTGGGGGCGAAGTACCCTACCTTAAGGCATGCGTTGTACATATCGAGGAGTACATGCTGGTGTTTTTTCGACACTACTTTGAGCACTTCCGAGGGGATTCCACCCGGGCCGGGAGCTTTCTTTTTCTTCAGGCATCGGAGCGCTGCCGCCAGCTCGGCTTGGGTGAAGAGCGGGATTTCGCTTTAAAATAAATCAGAGTGGCCAGCCTAATTATCAGGATAATTTCTTTCTTCGTAGGGTCAGTAACAGATATACCAGGGGTAATGTGAAGCCGCTAATTATCCCCAAGCACGACCGTGAAGCACTAAGAAACTCATTCCATATCACAACTGCCTACATCTGGAACTCACTACCATCAACAAGATAGTTCCCCCATAGCATCCCCGTTGAAAACGTCCGATAAAAACTAAAAAAAAAACATTCAAATTCGGATGCAGAAACCGCATAGGATATATTAGGTTTCTGCATCCTTTTTATCTGGCTTTATCGGATCTTTTCAACCGGGATGTTATAAAACCTCACTCTACAATTTCGTCTTTAACCTAGAAGCCACATCATTCCGCCAACATGTGTACAAATTTTGAGAAGTATTCTAATCATGTAATCATTTAGACATACTAAATTCATTCCATGCTCATGTATCACTCATATACTCACCGGCAACTATTTTTAGACATATTATTAATTTTTTTCTCTTTGTATTATACTGCAACCCGTTTTTCGAAATTCGATTTCATTTTTTATTTATGAATAAAAAATGTAAAACGGAAAAAATCGAATTTCCGTGAAAATTTCGTTTTTATATACAAAAGTTATCGAACTCTTTTCAATATTGAAAATGATATTGACATTCTGGTAAATTTTTAATTTAAAGGTAGAATACCGTAAAAAATTATTCAAATTTAATTTTAAGAAAAAACCATGTGTATTATACATAAATTTGATAATATTAAATTTTCTTTAATTGTCCATCTTGCACAATTTTTTGCATAAACTTGGAATTCAAAATCAAAGTTGCTTTACCGGTAATTTTTTGAAACCGTTTTATATTCTTATAAGTAATACTCTGTCAATTGTATTACCAACCTAATAAATTCACGATTTACCAGTATGGCGCAATATTAATTGGTTTTAGCAAAAGCAGTCAAATTTTAATAATTTAAATTTAAATTGAGTTGCGTGGTGTTCATGTGAAATACTATAGAAAAGCCCGAAAGTTTCGTATAGTATATTACGTAGTTTTTACATGTAGAAAACTTATATTTTTGACAGTCATGAGTTTTAAACATCCTATCTCTGCTATACAGTAAACAATCACCCGGATAGCACAAGACGTTTCTTAACCGTCATTATGACGTCAAATTTTAAACCTTGCGACGTCCGAAATATAAGTTGCTCAAACGTCATAATGGCGTCAATAAGTCGTTGAAAATGTCCGCAGTATTTTTCTACCCCGATATATCTTTTTTTATTTTGTCGCCGTCATAAAAAGGTTAAAAAACTGTTAGAAGGACGTAAGAAAAACGTTGAAAGAACTTATACTAAACGGTACAGAAATGTCATAGAAACGTCATATAAAACGTGATAAAAATGTCATATAAAACGTCATAAAAACGTTATATTTATTTATTTTCATCCAAATTCATTAAATTGTTTCTTTGTACATATGTCATTGGAGGAAGCCCATCTACCCGCCCTCTCTTTCAATACTTTCTCTTATAGACTGAACCTCATTTTTTTACTTTTAGATTGTTTAACGCCACCTAGCGAAAAAGAGAAGGGGATTAATTTTTAAGACTTCGAAAAATGAATGAATATATCGCTTTTATGACGTATTTATGCCGTTTTTATGAGGTCTTTGTGACGTTTTTACGACTTTTTGGGACGTTTTTATGACGTTTTTATGACGTTTTTATCACGTTTTTATGACGTCATTGCGATATGAATATGAGGTTTTTATGTTATCTAAAATATTTAATATTACTGGATAAATAATTATCCGGACATTTTCAACGTTTTACTGACGTCATGACATTTTATTAACTTTTGTTTTTGACGTCACGAGGTTTCAAGCTTGACGTCATAATGACGTTTAAAAAACGTCTTGTGCTATCCGGGCAAGCAGACAAAAATCTGTATATCTGTTTATTGTGTTTTGGTGTATGGTTACTGTTTGAAGAGTCAAAAATGCATTAAGTAATAAACGTTGGCGTTTAGAAACAGAACGACTGATCAAGAAAAAGCCTCATCTGAGTTCAGAAAAAAGACCAAAACAAAAATGGACCAGTCTAACTTGCCAAGTAAAGAATAGCCAGCTGTTGATTACAAAACAAGAAAAATTCTGCTTGTGCATGCATCAGTGTGGTAGAAACTTTTTGAAGATATTAAGTGCTGTGAGTGAGGAGTGCAAGAGCTTAGTACAGAATTTTTTGATGCGATTAGGCACTCTTCAAAACTAACTGTTGAGAAAGTGGATGGAGCTTGTAATAAAGGCGACGATATTTTATTTATGATCGAATCCATTTCAAATCAGATGGTCCGCGCATGCCCATGTCACCGATCATTTTGGGATAAAAGTATTCATGTTCTTCTTCAAAAATTATTTGACGCGTATTTTTTTATTTTTTTGTTTTATCAAAATTTCATGCGTTCAGCGATACCAAAAAATTCTGAGAACATTCTTACTTACAAAAAAAATTTTTCAATGTAATTTTCAATCGGCAACTGTTTCACCAGTTTTTTATGCTTTTAAGCGTGTAACACATAATTTTACTCAGTTTTACATAGCGATCACTAATGAAATAACACAGAAACAAATTTTTCACGCTTAACGCTTATCTATAGCCAATGATATTACAGTCAATATAGAGATGTTTATCTTTGTGCGTATGTAATATACAGGTACACATAGGTATGTATTTCTTTTTTATTTGCGTCTTTTAGATTTTTTATTTTTATACCTATTTTACTACCTTTGTTTTTCTGCTTCATTGTTCTTAATTCAGTAAGCGGACGATCAGC
>JAPYZO010005904.1:0-18591 GCA_030522905.1 Torymus flavipes | reverse complement strand
ATATATATCCTCAATTTCAAAACATTCCCGATCGCACGCAAGGTCGCAAAATATAAGAACACACATCACACATGTACGAGTTGTTTACGCGCAACGCGCTAATCGTTACACGATTCGCAGACAAATGAATTTCTGCCCCGTCCCCGTCGTCGTACCTATTGCTGTCGTTTCCCAAATACACATCTTCAACAGACACAATAATACCTACTCACAATTCTTTAATACTGATGAAATAACGATGATCACTAATAAATTGAACTCACCGATACGCCGACGCCTCCTGATAGGCGGGGGTAGCGATGGGGATGGCGCCTCTTCCGCAAGTTCCTCGGCCTCCTGCACCTCCAGGTTGGCCGGAGCCGATCTTCTTCTTTTCACCATTATTATTATCAAAATTATCTTAATAAAATGAAGTGCGGCAAACTGTCTAGTTTCGAACGTGGTGGTACTGCAGCGACAGCGACTGACAGAATGATATATGACCGACCGTTTGCGTTCGCGAGCGCCGGAACATCAACGATCAACGTCTGCTCGAGTCGAACTGCAGAATCGAATGTCACGGGCGCGACGGCGGCGGCGCTCGCGTTCTTTTCGCCCCCTTTTAATGGGTGGACCGTTTTGTGACCGTGTTTTGAACGCAATGTGACGGTAAATCATTAACAATTAAAAGTATAATGATGTAATTAAAAATTGGAAAACTTAATAATGTAAAATTAAATTTGTTTAGTTTCAGTAAATAATTTTATTTTAAATTAATTTCATTAAAATATGAAATACTTCTTTTTTTCATGGTATGTTCAAATTGTTCGAAATTTCCATTATAACACAAAAAATAATAATTTTTAATTTATTAAATATAATATAAACATAGTTACGTATTTTGATTAAAAAACATTTTTAATTATATTATAACTAAATTATACGTATAAACAATAATCAATTTTTTCTTCTACGACACGAAATTGTGCGATAATTTTCCAAAAATTATCTTTTGTAAAGAACCAATAATTTTCAAACTAAACGAAACCACTTCCTATCCTTGAAACTATGTCAATCCACCTTCCAAAATCTTCACAAAACGCGATCCGAATAAACCTGACTAAATCCCCCGGATTTTACATCTGCCCGCGCGAATATGTTAATTAAACCGAACTTTAATTAAACTTGTCACCAGTTATACACACACACATACCACAGCCATAGAGAACGCGATGGCGCGGCCAAATACCGGACTCTCCGCGCTTTTTTTCCTCCCCCCTTCTTTCGACAAACAATTTACCAGGCTGTTTGACTTGACTAAATTAGTTTGTAACCCCCAAACGCGCGCGCGCGATTTAATTATTCCGTGCCTTTGACGTCCAACTTTTCCACGAACGCGGGAGAGAAGAGACTCGTTGCGACTGCGGCGAGGCTGGTGGCAATCGACGAATTAACGCGCGCGGTGCGTTTTTTAAAATTCAAAGGGATTGCACGCCATCGCTTCTCGCGGTTAATCTCATCGGAAGTTATGTAATCGTGTGGCTGTTGAAATGCCATTTAAGAGTTTTGCTTATGAATACTTTTAATGAAGAGTAGTTAATTGGTTGAGTACGGCTGCGAAATTTTAAATAAATTTTAAATAAATTTACATTTATTTCCTTTTATTATGTTTCCGTTTAACACCGACAGATTTGTTTTTAATTTTCTATAAATATGATAAATACATAAACCATAATAATTTCTTTCTTGTAATAATCTTGCTTATAATACTATAATTATAAGATACTTACAATTTCTTTTAGAATTAGAAAAATATTTTGCTATTCCGCACCAACCCTGTTTAATGTAACCGTTACTTCAATTATTTTTCATGAAATTTTTAGTTATTAAAACAAGCTACATTTTTCATTAAAAAAAAAAAAACTATTAACAAATATTACCCACCTAAATAATTAAATTTCAAACATTTTAATTTGCACAGTCTCATGCGCAGTTTTCCCACAAAAAATGAGCAACAAAGCGCGCGCGTTTATCGCGGCATTGTGCGCTGATAGAAAACACAAAGACAGCCAGTATCAACACGAGGAGTCGCGTATCCTAAATAAAAAAAAAATGAAAGAAAGAGTATATACGCTGCGAAGCTATGCGACGACTGGCTCCCCTGTGAATTCAAGTTACGAGCTTTATTTCACTCGGCCAGCTATCTCGAAAGTAACTTAACAACGTGTAAGAGCAACGTTTAGACGCGACAATATTTGTGTTGTAAATACGGGCTTTTATGAGGAGAGACCCGTTCCAGTTTCCTTTATATTTCGTCGCGGCGTTTCCGCGTTTTCGGCTTTACCACGTCGCGTATACGTACCTACGTACACGTATAAAGTCTACTGTAACGCGCGAGGGCAAATATAAAAACTTTTTCGCCTTTTATTGCCACGAAAAATATAACAGTTAGAAATTTAATTCGCGCGTGTTCGGTTGCCACCCTTTCCCTTTTCTTGAAAAATGCAAAAATTTCGGATACGAGTATGGGCAGTTTAATAACGTTTTGTATAACTTTTATCATTTATTAAAACGCAAAGTGACAGCAGTGATTTTGTATAATACCGAGAAGTGAAGAACAAAGGCAGACACTACACACTTTATATCGCGAAAACATGTCATTACAAATCGGCGAGTATAATCGCAAAGAGATAAATCACAAAGAAAGAGGAATTCCAAAGCCATCGCGTCCCGCTCGTTTAATTCCAAAGCAGCTATCACGCGCGGGGAGATTTAAAAAAACAAAACAACTCTATCGTATCGTCAGAGGCAATCAGACGCGCGGAGGATCGTATCGATGCTAATGAGGTAATGACAGTGCACGGGATGACGTATCAATAAGAGGCGCTGAGTACTGATTACACTCTCATCCGGATCCGTAAAACGCGTAATCACTAAAAAGTAAATTTTTCTTTCAACTTTCCTTTGAAAAAAAGTACATCAAAACCTAATATTCGACTCATTACTTGAAACATAAATACAAAGCACAGTTGCTAATCTTCCCTCGCATGAATCACTCTAATCTGTCCATCAGAATATATACATTTACGGGGGGGATCGACAGCATTGTTAATTATGGGACGCGTGCTTTGAATTTTTCCTCTCCGTCCGCGAATCGACGTATAAATTGCACTCTTGTAACCGCCGGCGCATTTGCGCCGATAAATCAGCTGACGCTCAAAGATAACGGCGAGGATGCGTGCGCACACTTGAATTCATAAATCGCGCGCGTCTTGAGCGCCATATCTCTATAAAATCGGTCGGAACAATCGTCGTCGAGCTAAATGTATATATATATACACACATATATACATACAGAACTCGCGGCGAGCCAAAAAATGATCCATCGAATTCCGTTCAATTCTATTTCCTACATAAATACACGCGCTGACCTACATATGTCCTTAATATAAATTAAGCGATCGATATTCGTTCGGTTTTCGAGCCTTTTTGCAAGGTTAACGCTAGTATTATATATATTCGCGAATCCGGTGACATGAGTAAAACGATGACAAGTGTTTCCGCGGCGACGTGCCGCTAAGGATGATTAAATAACGGCTATAAAGCGGGGATGTGTACACACGTGGGCCTTGTTATGTATGTGTGTGTGTGTATCTGTTTCTGCTCATTAACCATCACTCGCTTCCCATTATCGGATTACGGTGCGGCAGCGTCTGCCACGCGCTCTCGCAGACAGACACAATGCGGATCTTAGATGTATAATGAGGTTAGCAGCATTTCCCCAGCCTCTGAAATGTCGGGCATCCTGCAAAACATATTAAATCATTAATGCGTTGACAATTCAATAAAATATCTAATTTTCACGGTATCAGCGGCTCATCAACGATTACACCGGGCTCCATATAAGTACCACAGCGAAATCCGATACAAAACCGAAACGAAGCGTCTTGGCACAGTCGGATATCCCCTGCATAAGTAATGGCCAATCTTCGGCTCGGGTAAATCCGATCGCGCGCGCTGCACCTATTTGCCCTATATATACCTATATGCACCGTTGCTGGGAAGAATAAAGCTATTCGCGGCGATTAGGATGTCGAGTGTGTGTGTGTGTGTATACGCCATGAATTTTAATAGAGGGGATGAAGCGGGGCGTTGTTAATTGGGTAGCGGTTTCGGTTTTGGGGGAAGTTGATGGGATGTTATGGGAAAGTTGTATGATTGGATGTGAATGCTTTCTTTTTGAAAATGTTATTCATTTTTTATGCGTTACGTATTTCGATGACATTTTGTCGACAAAAGTGGACTGGTTAAGAAGTTACAATGAACAGTATGCCAAAGATAATTATCATAAGATCTTGAATTTAATAAGTAAACTTTAATAAAATTGAAATGTTCTTAAATTAAAATTATTACCGTAGTTTTTGTGAGGTCATTATAATAAATTAGCATATCACAAATTTGTTCACGTTGACTCATACAACAACAGTGCCGTTGATCACGTGATATTTTCATTTCAATAATTTTCTTAATCTTCCAATCCAAACAATTTAACTAAAACACATATTTAATTCAACGAATCTTTCTACATTTTCTCTCTGACACCAGCGAGCGTCGAGTCACTGGGCCTCGATCCGATCTACGGCGTGATGGACCGCCTGGGCCTGCCACGCGAGCTACCTCTGGACGACGCGACAGCCCCGGAGCTCGATCTCGCCCAGCTGTCTGGCCGCGCGCAGCGACTCCTCGGCCTCAATCTACTGCTCAGCTTTTACATTAGCGAGGACGTCAGGGACACGACGCGCAACCGAATGATGGTACGTATATGCACGCGCTCGCGTGCGCGGCCGTCTGAATATTGCAACGAGCTCCGCTGGGAAAACGTATAGCAAGAGAGGAGAAAATTTCAGAACACCGGGGAGAGGCTGATTTAAAATGCCAGCGTTTTGACGAATTTAAGGAGCACACGGTGCTGGAGTTGTGGAAATATGGATGGGATGTTGGACTGGTTTCGAGTTTGCGGAGTGGGGAATTGTGGTTGGCTGGTGGTTGGGAAATGAGGGGGATTTTTGAATTAGGAAAATGTAAGGCAAGGTGTGGTGTAGTGCGCTGGAGCGATGAAAGAATTCGCAAAGTGATGAGTATAAGATTAGATATAAGTAGGGATTGGTATAAGGGGGAAAATTAATGTTTTCAGTTAATTATATCGAGAGAAGGTCTGTTTTATCTGGCTTTTTGAAGCACCTTTCTAAACCACTGCAAATAATTGTACACTTTAACAAAGGAGACAAGAATATGCACATGCACTATCCTTCAACCTTTAAAGTTTCAATTTCCAAACTCTCAGTATTATACAATCCTCTCAAAGATTTCAACCACCAAACTCCAACTAAACATTGAACAAAAAAAAATTTGTGCTTTGCGTCCTTGTCGCAAAACCGCAATAACACCGATCGAGCAACTACTCCACCGAAAAGCTCTCGCTTTCTCGGGAACATTTATATCCGGGCGATTTCTCCTTCTCGCTCGCTCTCTAGTTGCTTCGGGGATTCCCCGGGACAAAGTTATTAAGTGGCCGGCGATGTATATACGCGGCCACGACGCGCGGGGGCGAGGAAGTTTCGCGAGGAGTAGAGAGGATGATGCCCCTCTCTCCACCGTCTGAATGGAAATCCGTGGATCCGAAGTGCGCGTCACGCTCGATCGACTGGTATAGTTGAGGGGTTATAGGATGAGATGTCGAGGCTTTTGACAGGTGCATGGGGAAGATTATGGGGATGAGAGAGTGAACGGTCTCTGATTTTTTAATTAACTGTGTAATTTAAATACTGCAATGCGGAGATGTGTTTGCTCTAAGAACTTATATTTTTCTTATATTTAAAACATATTTAATAGTTTTATTTATTTTTTTTTTTCGTTACAAAATTATGTTAACCAAGAAAAGCGGAAATTCTCATCTAATTAAAAAAGGAACAAAAATACATCACGCATTTGTTTCTTTTTATAGATGGAACAGGTATCGGCGGGTTTCAGCGAACGCTACCTTCTCGACCCTGACCGTTTCCAGTCTGAGCTCCAGGAGTACAGGCGCTACATCAAATCCATGGTGGAATTGACCGGGGCGGGCGAGCGCAGCGGCCAACTTGCCGACGAGATTCTGGACTTTAGCACGCAGGTCGCCAAGGTAAGTCCAATCTGATTCTCTGTATATTTAATTCTGTATAGGAGCACGAGTTTCTCGAGGTAAGTGGTTTATAGAGGCAAGCGCGTAAAGAGGATTTCGAGGGGCTCGAAGTAGGCTGCAGATAGTTTTTGTAGGTGTAATGAACAGAGGGAGGAACTGTTAAAATGTTATTATGATCGCGTTGAGGTGGTAGTAAATAAGAGAATGAGAAACAGAGTGTTTTGAACTTTACGTAAACTTTTTCCGGAGCCTAACCGCGCTTCAAGATTCGCTGACGAATGATAAACATTTTCTCGTATCGACGTGTACCGATATAAATGAATTTCGCCTTTAAAAACATTCGATTGGCGAAAGTCGTGTATACGGATCTATTTTGCATATATATCCGCGGTCCCATATAAATATCCACAATACAATGTTATCCTTCCATTTTCTCCTAATCCGCGGCTTTCGGAAAATTGAAAATACACATCGCGTATGTATAATATTCCGGCCTCGCATTCCATTTGCAAACATCGGGATACTATATACTTTCCTGCGCGAAATAATCGCATCAGCCGCGCGCGCGCGCTTGCATGCACTTTAAGCGCCGGCGCGGGGTTAGTTGCGAAGTCATAAAGTGCGTTTCATAATTCAAATGGAAACGTCGATAATTCAAAGCGGCCACAAGAGCCGCATTCGAATTATCGGTAGCTCTGCGCGCTCTTTCTCTCTCTCCCTCTCTCCCTCTCTCTCTCTCTCTCTTGCTCTCTCTCTCTCGCTCTCTCTCTCTCGTCGACTGCAATTATCGCAGAAATTCGTATCATTCAATAATAATTTGAACATTGTATTAGCTAATTGTATATAAAGGAAAAACGTATAATCTAATAATATGGAGTATTCCATACTGATTTGAGCGCCACATCGGCGAAAGAGTGGATTCGGACATTAATTTAGAATTGTAATGTCGACCATTCCATCCCTTTGTAATATCCATCACCAATTAATTTCGTAAAAGAATTTTAAAAAATACCAGTATAAGCGAATCTTTTTCTATTTACCGGTTAAAAATACTGTTGGCATTTCAAAAACTTCTAAACTAACGAACAAACGCCGTAAAAGGATTTCGCGAGCCCGCAGTGCAAAGTGACCTCGGCAAACCCGCATCGCGCTTTTCTCCTCTGCAAATCCTACTTTGTACGTCTTCTTCTTTCCGTTTAAGAAAAGGGAGCCGCTGCTATATATACTCATGTGTGTTTTTTGCCCGACAGATCCTGACGACACCGGAAGAGCGACGCAGCGCCAACCATCTTTTCCACGACGTCACCGTCGACGAGCTCCAGCAGCTGACGGACATGCACGCCCTCCAGGTACGAATATCGTATTTTTGTTATTTTTTAATACGCCTACAAATGTCGAATCATTGAATAAAACGAGCCCAAGGTCGATATCACACTTAATCATGCCTCATTTGAAACGGATTAATCGCGCTCGCTGCAATCAACACTCGTCGATTCGCGTGAACAGCAATTCTCGCGCGCGGCCTCATCACCATCATCATCACCGCGTAGCCCCCAATTACAGTGAAGAAACCGCAGGTGAGAGCCGCCCCCTGCGTTTTCGTGATTCACGAGCCACCTAACCGCGCGACGACCTCCGCGTTATAATAAGTGTAGATCTCGCGTGCGCGTGGCCGAGAGTAGAATTTGTATAATGATATGACGATGGTCTCGCAGTGGAACTGGACGACGTACTTGGGCAACGTCTTCAACAACACGAACGTGACGATCGTGCCGAACGACGACCGGGTGATCGTCATGGACCTGAACTACCTACAGAAGCTGCCACAGCTGCTTGCCGTCACTCCTCGTGCGACCCTCGGTAACGTATTTGTATAAATGTTTATTATGCGATAAGTGTATAAACGTGGTGGGAGGAAGTTGCTTTTTAGATCGCACGACGCGAGTTATTGTGCACGATTTTTATCTGTTCCCTGAATTGTCGGGTTGGAGAGGAGTGATTAAAATTACTCGCTTACCGTATTTAGAAAAAAATTATGAAAAAATACTACGAACCAGTGGAATTTTTAAAAACACTGTTGATCGATATTCTGATGTGTACAACTGCCCACTGTGTTACTTCGAAAACACTTCATGCAGGTAAAAGCCAAAACAACGTTACATATTAGGCATTTCATAATATTTTTTCCAAACTTTTTCTTGGCCTTGCGTATCTATTCAGTTTTTCAAAATCTGTAAAAAATAATGAGGACAATTAAAAGTCATTAGGATGAAAATGTAGTCTCATTGGTAATGATAAACTTACGAAGCTTGAGTGGCTTTGAATACGACGTGTAGATATGTTCAAAACGCGGATTTCCGACCGTAAATATATTTCTTTCCCCTGCCATTAACAATCAATATTAGAATGACTACGACAGTAAAATAAAAAATATTATGTTTATTTAATATTCAAGTTAGATTCAACTAATGAACTGTTTAAATAAGCATGTAAATTAGTAATTAAAAATATTTAAAATATACGTTATCAAACGTTGTCCAACTTGGCACTTTTTTCTCCAATTTAACGATGTTTTCTTGTGAAATTAGAATAAACGTAAGTTTTTATCATTTAACAATTTAAAAAATTAGAATAAACGTAAGTTTTTATCATTTAACAATTTAAAATCATTTTCGATTTATAAACTTACATATATCACTGTCGTCCCAGTCAATATTAATTCCATCCTCAATTTTCGATTCGATAATTTGAATTTCTTAAAGAATAAGTAATAAATTGATCAGCCTTTCAAATCTAATCAGAGAACAGAATATTTATACTGATATAGCAATGAAAACAAAATAAAAAATTTCTTATTTTACTTGCATGGAATTTATTAATAGTTTTTTTCATATTAAATATACGATTACGGAATACATAAATAATAAGTAGATAACAGTAATTAATATTCTCCAGGATCTTCTACAGCCATTCTCTTTTTCTCAAGAGACCTTTTGTATATAGGCAAAAATTTTGCAAGTACCTGAAAATAAAATATTTATGATTAATATTTAATTTTTCATTTCTTTTTTATGTATTAAAATGTACGAAAAACATTCTATTATTTACTGCCTAGGGTATGTATTCGTAAATTTAAAACCTTGAAATTTACCCAATATTAAGTAAGAATTTTATGGAATATTCTGCAGTGAGAAAGTGTAGAAAATATCGTAAAAATCTGAAATACAAGAGTTCATCTTAACTTAAATCAGGCAACAAATTGCACTGAGGATGTAGGCCATAAGCTCTGTAATGCTAAGAAATCAAAACTACTTATCATAAGGTGAAATGTCATCGTTACATTTCCAAATAAAAATGAATTGATATGTTGGAAAAGTGATTAAAATTACTCATTTACCATTTATAGAAAAATAAAATTGTGAGCTTAGAAGTGAAACCGAAAGTGCCCCTTATATGATTATACCTGGCTTCTGAGTTGGTCTAATTCTTCAAAGAAATTATGTAAAATAAATAAGAACGATAAACCAATATCAGAAAATATATATACCCAATGCGTAATACATAGGTAATACGATAATTATCGTTAAATTGAATACTGCAATTGCAAGTTAACGCCTATTTAATACGGAGAAAAGATGCTATATACTCGTTCATACGAAATATTAGATATTTAGATGAATGATTCGCAAATGTGGTTTAACTCGATCATATTAATGGATTGCCGTTCTCTCCCAATTCGCAAACGCGCATTGTATGAAATTTGATTACTTGTATAATATATAATTAATATGACCGTAGAAAAATAGAATATTGAACATTATAATTAATTGCTTTTCACAAACATTTAATATTTTAAACATATATACGTATATTTACACAATAGAAGCATTGTTAAATTATTTGAATTATTTATCGTTTTATAATGTAATTCAAGGCAATGCAAGGCCACCCTGTTACCAATGATTGCAGGGATCAGTTTTTCTCGTTGAATTTTGATGAAACATCTCTTTGACACGTTGTAGATTCGGTAATATACTACAACGTACGAGAGCGATATTTTCTTAAAATTTAAAACTAAATGAAAAAAACAGGTCCCTCCAATCGTCGGTAATGGATGACACTCACATATCCTTAAGATCTGCTAGAAGCCTGCTACATGAGTCATGTATAATTTGTGATAATTTTGAATCCTTAACGGTTGAACATCAGAAACGTCTACTGAAATAATAATCGTAAATTATGAAAAAATACTACGAACCAGTAGAATTATTGAAAACGCTATTGATTGAAGTTCCGATGTGGACAACTGCCTACGTTTTTACTTCGAAAACACTTCAAGCACATAAAATCTAAAATAACGTTACATATTGGGCACTTCGTAATCCTTTTTCCAAACTTTTTTTTGGCCTTGCGATCGCATTTATGGCAGATATATTTATTCAGTTTTTCGGCTTCTGTAAAAAGCAATAGAGACAATTAAAAATCATAAGGATTAAAATGTAGTTGTTTCAATGGTAAACTTACGAAGCCTGGATGATTTTAAATACGACGTGTAGATGTGTTCAAAAAGCGAATTTCCAACCATAAATAGATTTCTTTCCCCTACAATTAAAAATTAGTATTAGAATGATAATGGCAGTAAAATAAAAAATATTATATTTATTTAATATTCAACTTAGATTAACCTAAGAAACTGTTTAAATAATTATATGTAATTAAGTAATTAAAAATATTTGAAATATACATTACCAAACGTTGTCCAACTTGGTACTTCTTTCTTCAATTTGGGTATTAAATCTTTGACAATTTTTTCTTGTGAACCTAGAATAAACATATATTTATTATTATATAACAATTTAAAATGATTTTCGATTTGAAAACTTACGTGCATCACTGTCATCCCAGTCGATGTTAATTTCTTCTTTTATAATTCCAACTTGACTTGTTAATTTGATAGTTTCAGTTTCTGAAAAACGAATAATTAATTGATCATCTTTTCAAATAGTTTTAGAAAACAGAACATTTATATTAATAAAGCACCGAAAAAAAAATTAGAAATTTCTTATATTACTCCACATGTAATTTATTAATAGTTTTTTAATATTAGATATATATAATTACAGAATACATAAATAATTAGTACATAACAGTAATTAATATTCTTCAGGATATTTTAAAGCCAGTATTTCTTTCTCAAGAAACCTGCATAACCAAAAATTTTGCAAATACCTGAAAACAAAATACTTATTATTAGTATTGAATTTTTCACTTTCTTTTTTATGTATAACATGTACTGCAATGTATGAAAAATGTTTTATAGTTTACTGCGAAGGTTGCGCAGTCGTAAATTTAAAACATTGAAATTCAGTATCCGATATTGAACAAGAATTTCATAGAATATTCAGTGAGAAAGTGTAGAAAATATCGTAAAAATATGAAATACAAGAGTTCATCTCAACTTAGGGTATAGTCCATAAACTCTTTAAAGCTTTGAAATCAAAACTACTTTTACTGCCTAAACTTTCGCGCGCCTTATTTCCCTGCATATAACATTTAGAAATCGTCGACACTTTGTCACAATCTCCAAATACAATAAACAATATACATGTTATAAACTCTCATTTAAAAAATACGAATTATAATTGTAGTAACAACAAAATAGAAAAACCGAAATGTAAATAAAGAAGAAGAAACTGGAAAAATACGTAATTTCCAAAAAATAAACGGTTATTCGTAACCAACGAACATTTTTGAAAAACAAAAAACTAGTTTTAACAATATTATTGCAGTCAAATTCTCGTATAGTTACAAACCCAATTTAATTTGCTTTTATATCAGTGGTCACAGAACAATACAGTAAGCAAAATTAGTTCTTACCAAAAAATACATTATTATCAGCCATATACAAAATTACAAGACCAGATGACGCCTATCAACTAAATTATTACAGAACTCCGATTTTACAAATCACCCTTACAATTCAAAATCAGTCGACAGCAAACTAAAAATTTTGCCTTTCCACTTTCTGGTTATGAAAATTAAGAAACTTTCAAAAATTACTGACATTGGCGTATACCCTACGTGCCCGCCGGTAGGCACACGTGCTTCCTGAAGTACCTCTTCGTGTACGCCTTGCCGCACTTGTCACACCTGTATCTCTTCACTTCTTCCTCTTCCTCCTCCTTCACGTCTTTGATCACACCGGCGCAGCGGCCGAACCGCACGTGGCTGTAGGCCGACCGTAAGGACTTGTAGCGTCGGGGACAACAGAGACAGCGCACCTCCAGGGCGCCCCGACATTCGGCGCAGAAGCGCCGAAGCTCGGGTGACTGGGCCGCCGGCGGGACCACCGTCTCCGCGTCGCAGATCGCGCAGTAGAGCAGCGCTAGACCGTCCCAGCCTGAAAGAAGGCGGTGGGTTAGATGAAGGTACATGGATAGATAGATATTAATATAGGTAGAAAAAATAGAGGCTTACTGAATTTCTCGGATTTCTTGTGAGACTGCGTCGATGTGACCTGGCTGTCTAGGTCGCCGAGTGGTACAGGTACACCGAGAGCGTTGTCCAGTAGGTTCAGGAGTACGTCGTCTGAAATTACGTTAATGTCGCTTTAGATTTATAGGGTTTTCTAAGTTTACTGCAATGTTGGGTAATTTTTTGTGGGATAAATGACAACTACCGAAGCTATCTAACGGCAAGCTCACGTCATTCAATAGCCGCAAGTCCATAGGTTCCATCAAGTTATTTGCTGCCTGCGCCCAAAATTCTTCGGTTGAGAATAAACCTTTCAAGTGATCGTTTTCTGGTAAATCTGTAATTCATGATACCTAAAATGTAGGATTTTTTTTTAATTTGTGAATAGAACGTAAACTCACGTTTGTACTTTAATGGTTCTTCGATTATAGCATTATTGTAATTTTGTATGGCGCATAGTGGAACTTGCATTTTAATGAAGTTATTTTCTGGAACATAAAAAAAAGATGAGTTATTTTTTAAAATTATGACACAAAAGTTACATAATGGTATATTTTAATGCACTGTTTCATAATTAAATTCATGTACACACATTATAATAATAAGTTCACCATAAGTTGTTGTTAATATAATACATGAAAAATTAATTGAGATAATAAAGGCAATTTATTTTTTGAAAAATTATCCAGTACATATGTTTAAAAAAAAGCAATAGATATTATACAGAAGTATTTATAAGACAACATTTAAAATGTTTAATTACAATGATAATTTTGTATATCATTTAACATAAAAAAATTAATCATAATTACAAATTTTACATGCAGTTTCGTAAATAAAAGTGTTGGTTTTACAATTGTTGGTGTTGATATTTTTATAATTCATATCTGATAAAAATAAAAACTAAAAAATTTGGTATATTTTAACTTTTCTAACCTCCTTATCGATTTCAACATAATTGTCCTAATATTAACTTATATTAATAATTATCCAGTATATATGTTAACAAAAAAAAAAAAAACTACAGACATTATACAAAAGTATTTATAAGATACCATGTAAAATGTTTAATTACAATGATCATTTTGTATATCATTTAACATAAGAAAATTAATCATAATTGCAAATTTTACATGCATGTTTCGTAAATAAAAGTATCGGTTTTACAATTGTTGTTTGTGATATTTTTATAATTCATATCTGATAGAAATAAAAACTAAAATTTTTTGTATATTTAACTTTTCTAATCTCCTTCCTTGATTTCAACATAATTGTCCTAATATTAACTTAAATTAATAAGTTACATGGTGTTTTACGTAATTTATGCCTATTAAAGTGCCATAAATTAGATGTTCTGTAATTACATTTTGAACAAACATGTATTTTTTTACAATTTTGTCGACAGTGCAAACTAAATTCTTTATATAATTTGAATGTCATTTTGCATATTTCACACTGATATTGTAAAACTTCATTACATTTCATGCATTGATCATAGTTTTTTATTTGATTTGTAATCAATGATCGGCAGCATTGTACACAATAAGTTTTTCCTAACATCGCTTTTATATCTGAAAAAATAATAATTTAAATTTATATCATACTACATTATTAAGTTTGTAATTTTCTATTTTAAAATGACAACATTATTCTACATTTATGTGAATATGTAAAGGAAAAATTACCTATATTTTTTTGGGTAATATTAATACACTTCACATCATCATTATCGCTGTCATCTGGAATTTAAATTCAATTTTCTTAATATATTCTTCAAAACAAATTTTAATATACCTTGCAAATTATTTAAAATGAACTAGTAATTTATACCTGAAGAGCTTGGAAATTCAAAAATTTTAGATTTGCGTCTTGGCTTGATATCTTCTTCCTCGTCTAGTTCTTCTTTTATCTCTTCTTTGATTTCTTCTTTAATTTCTTTTTTTTCTTGATGTAGATCTTGTATATATATTAATTTTTCTTTTTCGTCGTAATCTACATCTCCTAAATCTATTATTAATTCTCCTTCTTCTTCGTCTTCATTTGGATCTTCTGTATCTATTAATTTTTCTTTTTTGCATTGATCTAGATTTTCTAAATCTATAAATTCTTCTTCTTGATCTATATTTTCTAAATCTATAAATTCTTCTTCTTGATCTATATTTTCTAAATCTATAATATCTTCTTCTTGATCTAGTTCTAAATCTGTAATTTAATACAAAAATTAAAAATTATCTATGTTGTAAATAAAATTTCAGTTATTAGATTAATTTTAAAACAATTTTCTAAAAGCAAGGAAATTATTGCAATACCTGAATCTATAGAAGTTGAATGATCAATATCCAAATAACCATCAAAATAACTATCGCTTGAATACTGCATTGGAAAATCTGTAATATTAAAATAAAATTAGATGTTAATTATGAGCTTGGAAAATGAAAACCAATAAATTATAACAATAAACGATCAAGTTTTTAATTTAATGATTGTTTTATTAAAACATGCATAAAAAGTATATATTTTTGTTTCAGAAATAATAGAGACAGTAAAAGAACAGATTTGTTTTATATAATTTTATTAATATTATATTGACATTTTTCAATTAATCGAAGTACGTATTATGAAAATAATAAAATAATAGAACTAGAAATAATACATTTAATCTCATAAATTATGTATAGTTGTTATAGGCCAATAAAATAATGTTTTACAACTCATATAAAAAATAAAATATTTTGTTATACATGAAATTAATATATAATATATTAGCTAAGCTATATGAAATCATACAATTTTTTTTCTAAAAATAAATCAGAATGATTTAATTCAATATGTTTAATTAAATAATACTTTCTATTCACTTTATAAGGACAGTGGTCACATTCAAACTTTGGTATTTGTCCACATAACTTTTTTATATGTCGATTCAAACTATGCAAGTTCTTGTATTTTTTTTCGCAATCTGGACATTTAATGTAATTTTTGGTACAAAATTCTTGATGCATTTTTTGCTTGTGTATTTTAAGACCATGACGAAATTTAGTTTTAAATGGACAGTACTTGCACTGAAACATATTTTCTGTTGCACAAGCTCTTTCATGTACCATTGCACTTTTCTCGCTCTTAAATTTTTTGAGGCATATAGAACATTCATACAAACTTTTTGACACCAGTAATATAAAGTGTTCATTTTGAATATGTTTAATGAGTTGAGATTTTCGTACAGTTTTATAACCACATTCATAGCAATGAAAAATAGGTTGTTTGTAACATTCATATTTAATATGCGTTTGAATACCAACTAATCTTTTATATATACAAGTGCAATTAGTACATTGAAACAACAAAGTCGTTTGACAGTCTTGACACTTCTTGTCTGCATAATTTTTTGATGCTGCCTTGCATTTAGGACAATACATTAAGATTAAACTACTATAATCTGTAAAAGTAAAAGATAAATAATTTTAATTTTCAAATATTCTAACTCAACAAAAATTATGATAATTTAATGATAAGGAATGTAATAAAAATATTTACTCCTGTGATCTTGTTTAATTAGATTTATTTTACATTGCTGTGAAGTACCTAAAAATATACGTAATAAAGTTAGTTTCTTTTATTAAAGATAAATAATTTTTATCTTTTATTATTTACCTGCTAAAAAATAAGTAGTATTTTCTTTAACCATACTTCCATTTGAATATTCACATTTATCTAAAATAGACCATAGCAGTTATTTCTTTGAATCAAATTATTAATATTAGTTGAAGCACTAAAACATTTAATAATTTTACCTGTTTTTAATTCTGTAATATTTTCTTTTTTAATAACCATCATAGCAGGATTTTGTTGCATATCGACATCATCTACAAATTAAAAAAAATAATATATATAGCTTTTAAAATCACTTATATAAAACTTTCTTTAAATTATTTCTTTAGTTGATAAATATAAACGAAATATTACTTGGTTTACAGGAAAAATCTATTTCTTCACAAATGTTTTTTGAATTGATGTTTTCTTTATTTAATACACCTGAAATTAAAAAATAATAAATTAGCTGTAAATGCAAATTGTTAATAATGATAAAAAATAAGTTGCCAATAATTGATAAAATTGAACAGGCTTCACAATGTAAACATAATACAAAACTTCACACATATAATAGTCGTGCAAGATCATTAATTATTGGTAACTTTTTTAAATGCAAATTTTCTTTATGAAAGCATAGGATCAAACCAGTTGATTGTTGGATGAGAAGGTATATATCTGGAGTAATTACAATTTTCTCAATGCTGGTAGACAATTCTTGTATATTCATGTCATTATCCAAATCTTTTGATAAACATGAAAAAGATCACAATTTGCAAGCAAATAATTGAAATTAACATATTGAAATACAAAAATATAAACACAAACATAAATAACGAAATCAAAAGAGGTATATATATATTTTCATCTTATGATAAATTACTCACCCATTTTGCAAGGTTTAGAATCATTTGGATATTCATCCATGATACTATAATAATCTTCTGTAAATTTGGAACTATTAAGTATATCATATTTATCAAATAATATGAATCTTAAAAACTCTATAATATTATCTTTAAAAAAACTTTTGTAAAAATTACACTAATTAATGTATGTAAGATTATTCAACATTTTTTTCTATATTCGCAAAGTATATTCAAAGTACTGGAAAACATTTAGTATCTAAGGATAATATACATTAAATCAAAGCTAAACACTGCACCTACTCCTACTTACGACTCCAATGGTATTAAAAACGTGTCTTTTTTCTGGAAAAATTCGTCAAATTTACTATGTATATGTTCACGTGTATCCTATACCATGACAACTACTATGTTTTAACTACAAAAAAAAACTATGAAATAAGTATCGTTCGCAAATAAGGACTCGCGTTACGGCTTCCTATTGCCTCCACAAATGACAACAACAAAAAAACTCACGGACTGACGAAAAGATGATGACACCTCTCTCTCTCTCGCACAGGCGCGTTCTTTTCCAGGAAACCGGCGACGAGCTGCGTCGAGGTCCGTCTGCAGTTTGCCTCTCGTTCGAACTGTAACGCTTTTTCCACCAAATAGGTATTCACATACGCGTGATGAACCACGTTATTCTTATTACCTACTTATATAATATGTTCGTTCTTCAAAGACGGCGTTCGGTTTTCCTACCCTGATATTATGTTGCGGTGACCAATGTCTCCTGCACGCGTGCCGGTGCCTGCAAAATGTAAACAAAAAGTCGCGCCACTCGCGCAGCGCGCATTGTTTGTTGCCTGCAGATGGCGCCGGTGAGGCTCGTAAGCACACAGACACTGGACAGTGGATACAGATCCAGGTACCTGCCGAGGAAAGGCGTGACCTTAAGTAGTAGAAAAAAAAAAGTGGACACAGATCGGAAAAAGAGTGAAAGCACTTATGCCTATTGGGATTGGTGGTGGTCGGTCGAAAACATGACCGCCGAGACGAGTAGGGCCGAATACATTGCCAGCATAGGGAGCTCGTGTGTTTTTTCAATTTCATTTGAAATTGAGCAACAATATAAAAAATTTTTAAAGGGAAATTTTTTCAGTTAATTAATTGGCCTTTTTTAATTATATTTTCACCGCAAAAATTTTTTTCTTCGAAGAAGTCACAATTAAAAAATGCCAATTAATTAACTGAACATATTATATTTCCCTTTAAAATTTTTTTATATTGTTTAATTTCGAATGAGATTGAAAAAACACATGAGCTCCCTATGCTGGCAATGTATTCGGCCCTACTCTCGGCGGCCATGTTTTCGACCGACCACCAATTCCAATATCCTTGAACATCGCCAAATACCTAAGTACCGCGAATTACATTTTATTAATATTATTTTTTTAAATACTACAGTTTAAGCCTATAAGTCATCAAGCTCAATAAAGTTTACGTAACTCAATTTTTTCG
>JAPYZO010005902.1:0-10057 GCA_030522905.1 Torymus flavipes | reverse complement strand
TTCTAAGTGGACTCGACACAAAAGGTCAAGAGATCACATACATTGCACATTAGCATTGATGTATATTATCTCTGCTGCTGTGTTTATTTCCCTTTTTGTTTTTTTTAACGTATATTATACTTTGAAATCGTCAGCTAATACAATAACGAACCATCATATTGCAATACCGATCTTAAAAAATTACTCCCACTCACCATCTTCAACAACGCGACTGGTGACACCGGTACCCATCAGTGCTCTGCTACCCCTGTTCGTCGACGCGACCAGGCATCCCTCTGTCGTTGCCATGGGCACGTGATAGAGGTCGCCGTCCACCTTCAGCGGTCCAGCGACGCCCACGGGCACGGGCATATAGCCGATGACGTTCTCGCAGCAGGAGCCGAGCACCTTGCTATAGTCGTAGTTGCGGTAGGGCAGCTCCACGAGGTCCTCGGTGAAGCGACCCGCGGCGCCGATGATCGACCGCCTGATGCCTACGCCACGCTCCATGTCGCCCACGGCTTTCTCCAGCTGGTAAGGTTGGATGAAGCGGCACTCCACAAGTTGGATAACCTCGGAGTCGCTGAGGGCGTTTGCGCCCAACTATGTGGGATGAAAAAAGAAATGAGTGATTGTATAATGCGGAGCGATGGGGTTTGAAAGTTTCTCGTTCTTGAGTAATGGTATTAAAAAAAAATTGATCGTATTATATCGGTAGGCCAAGTTTTTTTTTCAAAAGAAAAAAAAAGAACGCTTTAATTTGTGCTGAATCATTATTTCAGCTTTGCTTGCAAAAACTAATATATGTGTCATTTTTTTCATGAATTTTTATTTTGATTAATATATACTTAAACGTAAGAAATTAATACCTATCTAAAAAAAAATAGATAAAATTTTTTCCCGATTACAAGTTCCACAGAGAAGTTGGTTACGAGTCAAGATTTGAAGCGTCGATAACGCCTGACTTTGAGCACAATGGAGTCGGTTAAATAAAAAAAAAACGAATACTTATTCAAAATCGACGTCTGTCTGGTGCATCCCGATGCACCAGACACACGGTACCGCATGCATACTTAAAAAACAGCAAACTTAAAACTCTACGACGATCCCAGAATTTAACATTCCGACTCCTGACAACTATTTCAGTCGAATTCTTCCCACCAAATACCAATCAATCGGCTCAATTAAAGAAAACGTATAAAAAATTTATGACGCGCCATTACCAGCCAACACCAAAAAAGCGTCCCCCATAAATCGCCATAAAACCGTCCGCCGAATTTCCTAATTTCTCACGCGCTCGCGCACTGCTCGGCCGCCTTTGCTCTTTCGTTTCTTAATTCCGCGCGTGCGTGCGGTCTTTCCTGAATTCGTAATCGCGCCGCGCGTCGCTCTCGCTTGTATAACCGGCCGCGGGTCGAAGAGCGCCGGATTTTCGAAAAGCCGTTTACGTAAGATCCGTGAAACCGGCTTGGGGCAATCGTACATATATACCCATGAAATCGGCACGCTCTCTGCGCGTGTGACAAATATCGCTCATCTCGTGATAATTATCATACGTATATATATTTACCTCTAAAACACGGAAAAACTTTATTTTTGACGAAATTTTTCCGCGTTTCTCATAAACATCGTAAATTATCCATCCCGCTGTACACAAAATTAAATATATCTTCAGGAACACTCACCTCAGATCGATAAATCGCCAGGCACTCGTCGACGGGTCGAAGGGTATCCGGTTTCGAGCATAGCGTCTCACTGCTCGACGAGCTGGACCCGGTAATCTTCTCGTCGGTCTGTACCTCCTTGTCCTCAAGTTCTTTCGCGCTGTCGTCCCTCGCGCCGATCTCGATCCATCCGTTATCATCCGACATGGGGAACATTCCAGGTCTCTCTGTCGTCATCGTACCCGTCGTCGTCGACATCGCCGAAGCGAATCTCTGCCTCAGTTTGCTGTTCATCTCGTTGCTCGCGTCGTCCTCGCAGACGCTCTGACGTGTAAGTGGTTCCTCGAAGCGCAACTGACGCGCTATCTCACCACGGTCCTCGAAGAAAATGAACTTGACGGCAAGGGCGATCAGGAGGATGAGGATCACGATGTTGTCAGCGCTCACCGACAGCCAGTTCATCAGGTAGCCCTTGAGATCGGGCGGCGCCTCAGTTTTGTTGCGATTCGTCAGCAGGATACCTGGCGACACCGTCGACACAGTCTCGTCTATCGTCTCCTCTGCGTCGACATTCCACCATCGGCTGGAAATTATAATTAAATATTTGTCGCTTTGTTCTTTTTTTGTCTTTTTCCAGGTTGCGTGAAATAATTATACAAATATAGTTTCGTTATTAAAAGAAAAGAACACACGTTTATGTCCAGTCTCATTAGCTGATAACGTATAAGTTATCGCCACTAACAACTGCTCGACATACGTTTCAATTACAGAATTAAACCCGTCGCCACAAAAACAAAACACCTCGTGCCATTTAGACGAAAAAACAAACAATATACTCTTAATGTGCATTGCCGCGCGCAAAAAAGCGCACTTTCTCGGCTAATGAATCAGCACCGGCATACACGCGGGAATCTTTGTTTCTTCTTATCCTCTGGATCGCGCGCGCTTACTTTTTTACCGAGCAGCGTCAAGCGCAATCGACAGACATCTGCACCCGATTCCGAAGTTACACATAACAAAGACAATTAAATATCTAAAAATATATATACATATAACAAAGCGTACTGTTTTCAGATCCTTTGTGTTTCTTTTTTTTTTCGTTTCCTCCTTATTACAGTACAGGTTTACCAACGAAGGATTTTCCCGCAGCCTCGTTCCACACTCCTGCGCGCGCTAATCACTCTCCCTCAACGGTAGCAGATAGCAGCAGCAGCCACTCGCGGAAAGCCCAGCCGTAAAACTGACTCGCACCGTCAGCTCACCCACCTCATCTCTTCGGCCTGAATTATATGCGCTCTCTAGCGCGCGCGGAAAAGATTATTTTCGTCCCCGCGGAATATGTACCCCGCATTATATTCCACCTTTTCACGGGCACGAGCGCGGAAGGTCTCTGACGTACACGCGCGGAGAAAGATCGCCGATACTATATGAATCGCCTGACGCTTTTCTAAGAGCGAACGAGAGAGAGAGAGACCCTGACTCGCGCGACACTCAGGGTGTTGCGGGGTCAGATATGCGCGCGCGATAATATAACCAAACGACGAGCTCCCCTTTGAGGAAATCTCTTTGCTCTTTGCGATGTGAAGAAGAAGAAAAATGCCGTATAGAGGTGCGCGCGAGTTCTAGGCCGCACGTTTCGTCAGAACAAGCGCGCGCGTATAATCGAGGCTATATGCCTGTAGGAGAGTGAGAGAGACGCATTTCGCAAGCGTGTCGTAATGAAATTAGGATAATAACGAGCGCGAGAGTGCGTCTAAACCGGTCGCAGGGAGAAAGAGAGACCTTGGCGCTTTGTTTATCGGCATCACGCGGAGGGAAGGATGATGATGGGAACACGGTTATTGCAAGGCAGGTGCGGGAGACAGAGCAGCGCGCGGTCTGAGAAAGCGAAAGTGTCGTCGTTCTGGAGATGATCCGACGAGATTATACAGGGATGCGGGACATATATCAATTTGTGTATATATATGTATAGATCTTAGCTTCTATACATCCGTATATATATATAGCGCGCGCTTGGTTTGGTTTCACTTTGATGAGCTTGCACACGGTAAAAGTGTATCTATAGACTAACTACAAGTATATAAGTAGATGTGTGTGATTATCAATTTCGAAAATTCGAACGTGCCGCTCTCAAAAGAAGTGCGTTTACTGCAGTGTGAAAGTAGAAAGCAAACATCGTCCCTCTAAATTGCTGTCTGTACGCATATACGTACATTTGAGGATGTATAGCTTAAGTATATGTATACTGCTGTCTATGCAAACATCCAGTTTATATATGTATTTCCGACAAACTGAAAGAAAAAAAAATTATTCCGCTTTGCAATATACAACGAAAAGTTTCCATGCATATACACATAATGCCGTGATCCTTATTCGGTATAAACTTGCATCACATGCCAGCAGCAGGATTAAGCAACAAGGATATATATATACGTATATCATATTCCATATGAAAGGGGGCAAAAAAAAACTCGGCCCAACAAATTTCAATTAGCGTTATTCCGGTTTCCTTTCCTTTCCTTCCCCCACAATCATAATAGTGGCATACATACAATAATAATGATAATAATCACCTGTGCGCATGGACGACGAACAAGCCGGCGATCATGATCATCTTGAGCCGCTCCACTACGGGATTCGGCTTCTGGTCCTCTTCGTTCACCGGGCTGCCGTGCGTCATCGGCATTTTGTCGTTGCTGCTCCGCGACAGCTGCAAACGAAGTCACATACATTAGTATACTCATATACCCATTCATATATACTACAGCTCTGTATATGCGTATACACGTCACTCTGCGAGCGCGACAACGTGACAGTGTCAAGTTCGAGAAAGCTTTCTCTCCCGTGTGCGCTTCCGATATAAATATGTGCGTGTAAGCGACAGCCGCGACGTTACGTCATACTGAGTTCTCTGTATGTATATATCGCAATGCGCGCGTGGAATGTCTCTTTTGGCGAGAGAGCGCGCGCTCGCGGTATACTTAATTGGCGACGCGCGCTCGAGGTTTCGCTTCCGCGGTCGTTATATGCGCTGTTTATGTTTTGATTATGGTAATTTTTTGCAGGACCGTTGGGAGTAGATGCCGTGAGAGCGAGAGCCGGTTTCTTCTTTGTATTTTTGGTATAGGTATATATAGTGTGGCAATAAAGATATAACGGGTCGGATTTTGGCTTGAAAACTGTATGAATGAGAGTCGAACGATTAAACAACGGGCGCAATTGCACTTTCAAATTCCCGAGCTTAATTATACACACTCGACTCTTCTAATCTTCTTCGCATTTTCTATCTCGATATATACGTGTACGCGAGTATTATTGTAACGGTGCGCTCATTAAACGCTTCCCAATTCACAGCTCTGTGCACCGGCCTCAACCCACTTTTACTCACGTACCAACCTCTCAGAAAAGAAAAGAAGAAACATCCTCTGGGCCAAGGGCGCGTAAACAACCGAAATTCTTCGCACACTTGACCGACAATAATATACAAAAAGCAAACGCGCGATAGAAATTTTTTACTTGTACACGCAGTGGCACCGGGATTCCTCAACACGCGCGTGTGTCGTAAGAGAGACAGCGAAAACTACTTACTTCGAGGACGAGGGAAAGGCAAGCCGGATGGAGAGTCATGAAGACGAAGTAGTTGACGATGACGCCTAAGCAGGCGTAGCTGCAGAGCACCTCCAGTCTGCGCACGCCGGATAACGAACCGATGCCGATCAGGAGGATCTCGACGAGGGTGTCGAGGGTGAGTGAAGGGCCAAGGAGCGACATGCCACGGGCTATGTTCGCCCGAACCTCGTCCAGGTTCTTTGAGTTGAGTGCGAGCTGAGCCAGGATACCCGCTTTGTTGAGATCGATCACCAGCAGGAAGAAGAACAGGGCGTCTCTGAAAAAAGGAAATCGGTTGATTAATTTTTTCTTTTTTAAACGAAATAAAAAGGTTTTTATAATGAATTCTCTTGAAGTCTATGCAAAAGTATGTGCGTGCTGAATTAAATTAAAACGAATATATGTACAATTACTCGCGGTATTATACCTAAACTGAATATACATCAATTATAGATTAGATGCGTTTCTTGAAAGTTCAAACATTTTCGCTCGTGAGAATTTGCAGATTATTTCCACATTATCAACTAATTATAAAGACTATATTATCTGTGACCTTGCAAAAAGATATACACCTATCTGAAAAGGGGTGTGGCTCGATTGCATTTCGACCGATGACCGTTAAGAAAAGTCAATTATCGGTAGTGTGTACATGTATACTCACTTCAAGTCTGAAATGTCGCTCCTCGCGAAGTTCAGTACAGTCGTGGTGAAGATAATGCTAGAAAACATCGTGAACAATCCTGCGATTCCTGAAAACGCAATTCGAAAAATGTTATTCGTTCGTATACCTATATTATTATCGTATTATAATAATTGTTTGATTTTACTTATAATAACTTTTTATTCAATTACAAAATCAAAGATTATACACACATGATTTTTAAAACATCCGTTAAATCCTGCAACAATTTTCATCTCCCTATATATGTATATACACACACATTTTTTTTAAGTCCCCGAACATACATATCAAAAAACCAATCTTCCAACACCTCGCTCGTAACACACCCGCAGCATCGCCGCTCGCGCTGGCACGCGCCTCGCTATAATCACTCTACCTGAATTTGCATTCCTATAACGACAGCTGACAGACACGCGCTCGCACTGCCAACGATAGAAATCCCATCCCGCGCGTTATAGAAAGCACGCGAGTATAGTGCACCGCGCGCATCGGCAATCATATTGTCGGGTTTCACGCGCGCGCAATTCGGTAATCGGCGATATAACGAAGGAAACGCCACGCGCGCGCTCTCGAGCCAACGCGTATATCGCTTTCTATGAGGAGGACTTTCACTTACGCGAGGCTTTCTTCTTTCGCGCGAGGAACGAGAGGCTTTATATATATATAAATGTATCGTTCAAGGTGAACGCGCGAGTGCCACGTGCTCGCGCGCGGCCGGGAGCCGATGAGATTTCGTCGTTTAGGGTCGTTTTATGTGCGATGTGTTTAAGGAGTAATTAGAATGTGGCGAGGAAGATTTCATAATGGTTCGGTGTTGAGGGTTCAAGGTGAAGATATTAACGTTGCATTAGTGTAGGTATATAGTTGAAACGATTGAAGTGTATTTTGAAGATATATAAAAGTTTTCGGATGGATATATTATAAGTGCGGAATTGGAATGAGAGTTGCGCGAGTTTTGCTAGCAATCGCAGAAGCGGAAACTTTTTATTTACTTTTAATTCAAATTTATACAGTTGCAGACAAAAGCGAGCGACTTGTTTCCTTACTGGCGTATTTTTTTTATATATTCTGCACTGCATCCGATTAATAAATAAGCGGATTACGTCAATGGGAATATATTAATCTGGAATGCTCTTTGTCTCAACAATTTTATGCAAAATGTTTGTTATTAATATAGTTAATGTTTCAAACCTTCGAAGACAAGAATACAATCGTCCCGTTTTAATATAATAATTATTTAGACGCATTAATATTATAAGGTATATAAATTAAACATTTTCAGCCGGTGTTTGTCAAAGTCTGTATAAACTTTGACAAATGATTTTTCGTTATTATTATTACGATTGTTACTTAAGTAAAATCAAACAAAAGTTTTATATTTAAACCAAAAAAAGAACAAACTTCCAACCATTTTTCTAAAAATAAACAAAGACAGATAAAAATCCACTTACCCAGAATGTATTTCGAGCCCAAATTTTGAAGATTGCGGAACTGGTGATAACTGAAAAGAATCGCTAAGCAACGAATCATTGTCATCAGGATGACGTCCGCGGCATTCAAATCCTAGAAACGAGCAGAATATATTAGCAGTTGTACTTTGCGTTGCGCATGGTAACGAGCAACATCCCATATGTAAACTACGTTTGCTTTAACGACTAGTCGATACAAAAAAAGAAAAAAAAAGAACGAACGAACGAACGAGCAAGCGACGATTAATGAGCAAAATAGAAATCAAAATCGTTGTTGGTTTGGTGAGCGCTGTGATAAAATGTAAGGATTTGTGTAAATTAAATGCATGTACATTTCCTTTTGCAGAAAAAAGAGAGCTTACAAAAGACTAGCTACATGTTTTTTGTATGACAAAAGAATGTATGAAAATTTTTGGGTCTGTTGATACAATAGATGGAAAACTACTTCCGGAATTATTTTACAGTTCAGGTGTTTTTAATACCCGTGAGTCAAGATACCTTTATACCGACCGAGACTTTCGTCGTAACAACCTCAATATTTTACATTGAAAATATATTATTATTCATTAGTAGTTTTGAAAATTTTAAAAATTGATGCATATGCGGAAACTTTCTATCCAATTCTTGACTAAACTTTAAACAATTCTGCTAAAAATCAGAAATAACTGCAATAACTGCTTGTAGAAACAGACCTACTAATCTGGAACCAACTTGACACTCCCCGATTGGACAATCAGTGTTTGATGAATGCGATTGGACGTTATCCTAACCTCAGTCGAGGGGAAAGCCAATGAGCTAATTTAGCAAGTGTTGTACGATTCAATATTTTAGAAGTGTATTAAAAAAACTTTTTTAGAATGAAGTGAATTTCTCGCATCTCTTTTAAGTCCTTCCGATTATAGATTCAGCCTTTACAACTTATGAGAAAAAAGCTCTTGCAGTACATTAATAGACCTCGAAATTAAACGCTGAATTTTTTTTTAAACGCTTAGATTCCCCAAAAGATATTCCGATGGTCATGAGCCTCACAATGGCTCCCAAAAAAGCATCACCCCACCAAAGACTTGAAAACCCCCATTACAAATTATAAAAACGCAGAAGCGCACCATACCTTAACCGGAACGTATATGGTAAAATCCGCAATATTTTTAACTATAGGGGAGTATTTCTTTTTAGGAATTTATTGAAGATTGAAGATTTTACATCCATTCTAGTTTCTGTGCGTCGCAGGGCAAGCTAATATAGCAGCAATAACTTACTCAAAGAAAAAAAAATAGTTAAAAAAATAGCGTATATCATTCTCATTACACCGCATACAACAATCATCAGATCCTTACGTCGGAAGTGCATCGTCCCTGCCAGCAGTGTCCAGCCGCGGAGACGGGCAAATTGCCGGTGTCGCGCACCTGGTTATTGCCGCCGCCCATCGCCGTCTCCATGTTGAGCATGCAGGCGGTGACGGTGAACGTCGTGACGATCACCTCCAGCGGGTGGCCGGCGCAGAACCGGCCGTGTAACTCGAACACACGATTTAGCATCTTGGGCAGAAGCTGTGTGCTACTCCGTCGTCCTTATAGTCTATGTAGGCGCGTGCGTGGCGCTCGGGGGCTTCACGAGACCTGGAATGCAGAAAGAGAGATAGATGCGTGAGATATTTGGAGAGAGTTTGAATATTTCGTATATATATATGTGTGGGTTGAGGGTTGTAGGGCCTGGTTTATTGGTTTCCTAATATCTACTGGACAGTACAGTTAGAAATGTATATAGGTTGAGAACAGTTGTTGAATGAGATAAGTCTCAGGTTTTGATTTTCAGAGATTGCCCTGTAATACACATGTGTACTATTTATGACTTTTGAAACTTTAAGATCTGCCATCATTTGGCTCAATAAAAACCTTTTGTTATCTAAATTATTCTAAAATATGAAAGTAGATCCTGTGGTTTATTCATTGAGCTGACGAATCTACAATTTATGAGACTACAAATCGATCTTTTTCTTATAAAAGTCCGCATTTTAATATTGCAAAATGAACAAAGGTTATTTATTCAATACTTTTATTTAGTTTCGATTTTGAAATGGAAAGTATACGATTTTGAAAAGATTTTTTACTCTAAAAATAAAAGAATCAATTAATTCTTCCATCCGTTAGGGACCGAAATAAAGATACCTTTTTTAGACCGTCAGTAAGAAATAAACAGTAAGGAAATACATAGTTTAACATTAAATTTGAAATTCAAATTATCGATTTGAATAGATCAAGATTTATTTTTAAAAGAGTGAACAAATATGTTCCTCCAAAAATGGGAAAATTTTCATAAAAACTGCTGCATAAAACATAGCTTTTGATCCCACCAAAAACCTTATTAATTTGCACTTGAATTATAAATAATTTATTATATTATTCACATCGATTTATCAGATTATCATGCCATTCACGCTTTTAAACAGACACTTAATTTCATATGCAAAAATTTCAGCAAATAATATTTTTTGCTAAATTTTTTTCACGTGACCCATGTTATCTTTTGCGCATGTGTTTACATACAGTCACACTATAAAGTAAAACCTTCCGTTTACTATGAATAAAATGAAACGCAAAACTATACAAACTCTCTTCCAACTTGAACTTTCAACCTACATGCATGCGGGCCAG
>JAPYZO010005900.1:0-27069 GCA_030522905.1 Torymus flavipes | reverse complement strand
GAGAGGGGGGGGGGGGGAGGGAGGGCGAGAGGGAGAGAGAGAGAGAGAGAGAGAGAGAGAGAGAGAGAGAGAGAGAGAGAGGAACTTGCGAACTATTGACTTTCGTGTTCGCGATATCGGGAATACGAATGTTGCAGCACCGTTGTAGTTTTTATAGGAAGAAATGTAGTTAGGGAGAAAGTTGCGTGGATAATTATACTCTGGTTTGGTTCATATTATTATTAGTTGGAGAATAACGATTTTTTTTGAAGGAATCAATCTTTTGGTGAGGTAGTACGTAAAAGAGTTATGAATTTTTGTTAATGAATAATGGTTTTACTAGTTGAACAGAATATCGGTTGAACTACAGTATGATTAGATGTGAAATCCAACGGTAAGTCAGTGAACTGGGTCTCGAACATTAGAGATGTAATTAGAAACGCGAATAATCAAAGTAATATTCAGCTTTCAAACATTTGGCAACTCAGAATTCTATTCGCGTGTAGATAATGATATCCATTAATTTATTAAAGCGACTTGGTAATACAAGATTCTGCACACTATAACGCATAAATCAAATTTCCATAAGATCAAAACACTACGATCTCTATTTTATTTTTACATTATATACTTTCTCATCAACAAATAGACGTTTCACAACACCTAATTTTCCTGAGATCTAATCAAAATAAAACCAAGACTGCAACGAATTCCCAGACGAATCTAAAATTACCAACACTTCATCAACCTTCCAACTTACCACCCACCTCCTATCTACGTCAAACTCCATCATTCTCCCTGAAAACAAACGCTTCCACTCCCTCTCTTCTCACATATCTTCCGAGTCATAAACTTTCACAATTACAAAAACCATCCACACCCCATCCCACCTTCGCGCACGCGAGGCTACACCCTTTTTTTATCTCTACCTTCTCGAGATTCGACCTGCATTAGGGCGCTCGCGTAATGTACGATTTCGGGTTACGATCGCTCGCGAAACTCTTCGCCGTATATTTTTTTTCCCTCCTCGGTGGGTTTTAATGAAAAGTCGAGTCGCCAGCAGCAGCAGCAGCGGCAGCAGTCCAACTTCAGAAGTAGTCCTTAGTTTCCTCCCCGGCCGGCGCGAGTTGTGCAAGACGTCGTCGTTTTCTCTAACGATGTATGAAACTGGAGCTCGAGCTTTGTTCCGCCGAGTGCGAGGTGGAAGGGTGGAAAAAAGGTGGCAGGGTCGTTGAGATGCGTTATGGTCGGGGTTTGTTTCGCGCTTTCCAGATTTTGGTGAGTTATTTTTGTTTTTAGGATTTGAGGTTTGTTAAAAATTGAATTGGGTTTTCACAAAGTTTAGAAATATTAGTCTAATAACACTAATTTTGTATTTTTAGTTGTTAAGGTAAATGTATGGAGTGAAATATATTATAAGTTATTTCTATTTTCTTAGAATTTAATTTAATTTAATTATCTTTTCATATCTTAACTATAAATCAGATACCGCATTAATAGAGGTGATGACTTAAATGCATAAAAAATAAATACATTATTAATGTGGTATAATTTATTCTATCCATCGGGGAATTATCTAATAAATAATTCATTTAGTTTCACAAACTTGGATTTGATTCAGCCGATTAATCATTCGTGTGTATAAAAGGAAACTAATTCAAAATTCAATTAAACCCGTGATTATAGACTATTCACGATTTAGGCTCCGATGAAATTGCCTATAACTATAATATTACTAGAGTAAATATCGTTATTAATTGATCAACAGTGAATTATTCATTTTGAGTAAATAATATAACACGAAATATTGAATAATCTATAAAGAATTTACCATTCGAAGCAGTGAATATTATCAAGCTTTTAGTAATTTTAATCACATAGTAAATTTTACTGCTTATTATTACATTTTTGATTATTTTATAAACTAACTTTTGTAAAATAACGATTTTGTCTTCCGTAATACAAACCAGCCACTGTTCTATGACTACACTGCGAAGTTTCTTTCTTTCCTAAACCAAAACGCAGCATGCGCCAACCATTTCCACCTTCATACCGCCAAAAACTCACCCACTACCCTTACAACCCCATTCCAAACCCTACAAACCGTGTCAGCGGCGCCACAACCATTACCCTTCTGCGACATCGTCGTCAGCAGCAGCAGCAGCAACAGCCGTGGCAACAACACGACACAACACACACAACCCAGCTGCTGCGCCGCGATAATTTGGCAGCGTCGTTGCATTGCCGACCGCACGAATCGCCTCGTTAATGCTCTGTCGCGTGACGCGGGTCATTGTCCGCAAAATTACGTCGTTTTTCCATTTTCCATTCGTGGGGAGGTGGTGTGGTAATTTGTTTGGAAAGAGGAGAAGGTGATGATGAGGTAGATGGATGATGGTCAGGTGAGGCAGGGTTGGAAGATTCATGATGATGCGCGGTGGAATATTGATTCTATCGGGAGTTATGGAGGTCGTTATGGATGAGTACAAGATGAGGCTTTTCGTCATGCGTGTATGCGGATAGGGATATACGTACATAGAGAATGGTGTCGTTAAGTTTATGGCGAGGTGTAAATCAACGATAAATATAGGAGATTCTTTCGGGTGAATTGTAAATGTAGTGGTGAGGACGTAAAGCTGATGAATTCCATTAGCTGACAGTCGATGACGGTTGTATTCTATTAATAGGTCGGGTAGGTTAATTTGTCTTTATGGAATATATTCAAGAATAATATTGCTAGCAAGTGGCATTTTTTAACATTGAATAAAAATGAATGTTAACATTCATTGTTAACAATAAATCGTATGCACTTGGATTAAGATGTAAAGGTGCCCACCAAGTCCATAACCGTATGACTACGAAATTAAAAAAAAATAATAATAACTACGCGTTAGAGGAATAGATACAAACGGTATATTGTTTAAATTTAAATGACCAAGTGTCATGTGTCCATTACACAAATGGCTTGCATCATCAAAATCATTCAAGAATGTCTGCACCGCTACTACAGATTGCGAGCCCAAATCAATATCAACCAGCCAAACCTCATCCGTTCCCACAGATCAAACCCTCCTAACAACCATCTTACACCCACCGATCAATACACACACTCTCTCCTCTCTGCACCTTTCATTACTCGCGCACGCCTCATCACCTCGCACACACTTCAAAAACTTCACCATAGTCAACTCAACTCTCCTTTCCCAGTCTCGCACACACACATACACACAACGAGGAATTTATCGCCGCGGCGGCGCGAAACGAGGAATTACGAGGCGAGCGAGCAGCGCGCCATCGACGCGCGACAACAGAATGCTCCTACGGCTATCTCTCTCTCCCTCTCTTTCTCGGCTCTGTGCGCCTCGGGAGGAGAATGTGAGAAATTGAAGGAGCGCGTAAAGACGTCCTCGAATCACCTGAGAATTGTCGGCGCCGCGCGCGCTCCGTCTCCATCCGTCTCTTTGTCGAGCGAGCGAGCGAGGAAGACGGACTTTTGTTGGATAGGGAGGTAGAGGAGAAGGCGGAGGAGAGTTCTCCGAGTCTTTGTAGCAAGCTCGTGGTAACGTTTCTTTTCTTTTTTTTCAAGGAAGGAGGGAAAAAACGCGAAAGGTGGTAGGTGCAGTAGGGTTAATTTGGTTGGCGGGAGGGTTCGTAATTAAACCTGGTTATGTAATTTTATTTTAAGTAGATTTAAATATATATAAATCCTAAAATTAAACGAGGTAAACCTGTATTGTTTATCCACGCTCAATTCGTTGTATGACGATTAAACAATAAATTCATTTATTTTATTATCAGTTTCAATATTCTTCTTATCTAACAGGTTTATTTCAGTATTATAAAAATAAATCTGACATCTACAGGTGACCCCCTCGTTATAAGATTACTTGTATAACTGTTCTACGTTACGTAATATAATTTCTACAACACATAGTATATTGCACTTATTCCTCTCGTCTAAACTAAAAATAATACAACAAAACCATTAATAAACCTTTTTCCATCCACCTACTGCTAAACCATCCCTGCAACGCTAAAAATCCGCAAAAGCTTTCACCGCTTGCACTTGCAAATCAAGCCTCAATATCGCGAATGCACGTCCACTGTACACATTTTTCCTATGTAAAAGCACACATTTTTTCCCTTCCGTTTTTTCTCCCCTTCTCTCTCTCTCTCTCTCTCTCTCTCTCTCTCTCTCTCTCTCTCTCAGCATGCTACTATCTTTCTTTATACCGCGCGGCCCTTTCGCGCACACGCGAAGTGCATTATGCACGGGAGAGACGCACGTTCGCGTTTATCTGCTTCCTCGGGGGATGCGCGTCGTTCTCCATCGTATGCGTACGTACTTACGTATACATACGTAGGCAAGGATCTGAAAAGCCCTGGTTCTGTGCAAGAGGCATTGACGTTGCACGGAGCGACGAGAGATTCCGCGTGTAGTTGCGGTAATTATGTTTGTTTATAGAGTATGCGTGTAATTAGTATGATTGAGTTATTGTTGTTACGAGGTAGGCTTAAATGGTTTTGTAAATAAATAGAGAGGTCTGGGATTGAATAATTAAAGCAATTGTGAACGCAACGATGCAGATGGTGTTTGAATATTAAACATTTTTTAGCAATTCAATTTTCCGTTATAAATGGATGAAAGACAAATGAGGCCATATTTTAGAATTAAAAAATTATGAGCATTTATCGAATGCAATTTTTGATAACCGCGTAAAACCATATGTGATTAAGCGGGTACAGTTATTCAAAAGCGTGTGACGCCTGATATGTGGAAGTTGTCAAACCAGCGACTCGATATCAAAATCCCTTGATAAATTGATAAATGAGTCTCAAAATAAACCTATTAATCAGTGAATATTGCCATCGAGCCGTGCAAAACATTTCGCCTCGACATTGTCGAATTGAATTACACAGGGGTGGCCGGAGAAATTATTGACAAATTGTTTTCTATTGAAACGGGGCAAACAACCGCTGTCGATAAAATCGGGCTTTAATTTAACAAAGCAAATACATCGCTGTAACTAATGTAAGCAATACAGAACGTTTATACGTGTATAATTGGTATGAACCCACTTAATAAACGTACTCGTATCGAACTCTAATTAGACGTTACATTATTCCATCACATGCGTCAACATCCATAAAATAATTCAATCCACCAACCTTATTCATTTAAAAATCCCCCACGAAATCATAAAAAACTCATGTACTACCTCTTACCTCACAGTTTACCACCGCCGCTGTTCTCTTTCCTCGGCACCCTGCGCGACACATAACGACGCCATCAAAAATTCCAAAGCGCAAAATTGCATCGCCAACTACCTACCCAACGCAATCCCATCTCCGCGTATAATAACGACCCGCCGTCGAAAATTCCTCCATTTTTCAAATTCACCAGCGGCGAATCGTAAACCAACGGCCGCGCGGACGATATTGTAAGGCACACAAGTGCGCGTTTAACGCTCGAGGGGACGCGACGACGACGATGCTCGTCTTTTTTATTTAGTTCGAGGTGAAGAAGGGAAGGCGACAAATGAATACGCGGTTCGGGAGAGCTGGCTGTGGAGACTGGATGATGATGGCTCGTTCGTTATTTAGGGGAAGAGGCGCGCGTTGTGGTTGTAGCCGCGGAGAGGCGGTTGATGAAAGGTTTAGCAGAGGCGATGAGTGAGCGGAATGTGGACAGGTGTGGGCAAACGGTGTCTGCTGGAAAATGATGTTTAGTGAACCGTTTTGAACGTTTGTAAATGTATTGAGGGTTTCGTTTTGGATTTTGATGGTGCGTTTGATGTTTATGTGTGGTAAAGGGTGCAGTTTCTTATCATTTAATAATGACTGATGATCACTCAATGTACATGTAAGATTTGTTTTTAATTTGAAAGCGATTTCTAGTTTCATGATAGTATGTATTTATTTAATAAAAAGTTGTGTCATATAAAAAAGTTAAAATCTATTTTAACTAATATTAATAATTAATTCATCATCCATGAAATTATGACCCTCAATACGATTTATTCGGTACTTTTTGTTAAAATTATTGTCCGAGGCTAGATTATTTTCGGTATCATGTAATATACAACTTATCCGAAACAAAGATATTTCAATAAAATTAAAAGTATGCCACCAAGTACTACTGATTTTTCGTTTCTGCTCCGTACTTCATTTATTATGCATCAAAATTGAAATTAATTGACGACGTTGTAATAAAGCAACACGCTAATGACTCAAGTTTTTGCACCACGAGGTTGCACGCTAAGTGATCCATTAATAATTTTACAGCGGAAGTTGGAAGGCATACCGGTAGCACCGGCATAGATAGAAGGCCGCGGCTTGGTCAGCCGAATAAACTTTTGCGTTTATGCGGCTGACCCATTTTACAGGCATTAAGAATTCATCAGGAATACCTGCTTCATATACTCTTTGTTTACGACGCATTAAACATTTAGCATTTTAAAGTTTATAGTGCTCATTTTTCCCGCTCGAAATTATGCTGCGCGCAAGCGTGTACAATAACAAATGACATTTCGAACAGGGTGTCATGCTGCTCGTATTAGATATACACGGAAAAAGTTATCAGATGACACATAGCCGTCGTATTTTATTAATATTTTTATTAAAATTGCATCAGCGGATGTGGGTCAATGTTTAGTCAGACGCAATAACGTACGTATACATGCGCTTTTCTTTTTCCTCCCTTATGCAGGACAGGCAGAAAATACATGCGCGCGTCGCCTGGGATAAAACGACTTTTACACTGACGTATTGCAATCCGGATGTCATGGTACGAGAGGTACGGATCATAGATAGAATTTTTAATGCCACTCCCATCGCCCTTTGATATTTTTGCATTCCTGTTGCAATTTCTGCATGTAAAATGTGAAAATCATGTAAATACTTGTCGTGAATTTTTTCAACTAAAAAAATGAAGGTACAAATGCATCGGAGCGTGAAAAGGCAAGATCCACCACCATTACACTTATTTGCATATTACACGTTTCCCACCAGAATAAAATTATTATCTAGTATAGCAGTAAAGCTGCCGAAAAAAATTACGAACTCAGTCCAAACCTCCACGACCCTCCCACACATTCACCTGGAAACCTCCTCTGTCGCACCCCTCGTGTACATTCGGCCACAGCCGAATCCTTTTTCTCATCCTACCGTTCGCGCGACCCTCTCGGCAACCCTTCGGTCCCAGTAACACACATCTCTCTCCTCGGACCTCCGCGTGTTCTTTTTCTCCTTCTCCTCCGCGGCTGGAATAATTAATACACTGGGCTCCCGGGGGCGATTTCGTAACGAGGAAGGGTAGGAGGAGAGAAGGCGGCCCCGCGACGATAATAACGCGGTGCTTGTAATTAAAAGTGATAACAATCGCCGCGAGCCGATGGAGGGAATTCTCTCTCTTTTTTTAGTAGAGGGAAAAAAGGCGGCGGAGGTTTGTAATTATGGCAGGGCGAGGTGCGCTTTAATAAAGACGCGGCGGCCGGTGGTAGTTGCGCGGCTGTTGGTGCGGAGAAATAAAATTACGCGAGGCGTGTGAAGGCGGAACGGGGTTGTTTTGTTTTTGAGGGAGGGGGAGAAATTTAGTATACGTTTTCGGAAAGTTTGGTTTTGGGAAATTGAGTGTGCGAAGTTTCTGCGTTTATGGAAACTTTGGGTTTCGGAAAATTTGAATTTTCGATGCGAGATTATGAAATTACGTTTGGATTTAGTTAGCAAGCCTTGCAGCGAGAACTTCGAGACGGAATTTTCACAGTAATGAGAAGCAGTATTGTGTTTTGCATCGAAGTTTAATAAAGCAGAAAGGAAGAGTGAAGTGTTTGATATCGAAATTTGATTGTCAGTGGAAAAGGAAATTGTTATTAATTATCTTTCCACTGTTACATATTTATAATGTACATCCAACGCCAAACCTTCGACTATTAATAATCGTTTTGAAACCAACCGCAACCCATCAAACCACCGATCTCCCAAAACTTCTGCCCTCCGCACCCTTCACCGCCAAAAACCAAACCCCACCTTTCCCTATCGAAAACTTCCTCAAAGCAAGCTCGCGGAATCACACCACCACTGCCGCCTCCCGCGAGACGCATCTCCACGGACGGCGGATCGGCCGGCGGCTAATTAACGTACGATCTCTCTCGATCTCTCTCGGTCTCTGTGCGAGAGCAAACAAACGGGAGCATAATCCGAACGCACGCCGCAGGGCGATGATAGCGGGTCGTCTGGGAACGTAGGGAATTTCGTAAGGATTTTTGGAAGCAAGAGGGAGAGAGGGACTCAAAGGGTAAGGTGCCGAGTGGACCCTTCTGCGGGGACGAAAGTTTCGGGTCTGGTGTGGTGAGCTACAGCGAGGGTGGACTTGTGGTCGAGGGTAAAGATGGGAGGGGAGGCGGTTTGAAAGAGTAAGTAGGTGTAAAGGCTGAGTGGAACGTGGTTATACTTATTTTATTGGCCGAAAGTTGGATTAGCTTTTGAATACGGAGGGAAACTGATTGGAATTTTAATTAGATTCCTAATTAGAGATTCGAATCTGTGGTGAAAGTAGCGTACAGTTGAAATAAAAGGATAAAGAGAAATTTCATCGTGAATAAACAAGGTATTGCGAAATTGTTAAATATTTACAAGAAAAAGGTTGGTTTACCCAATTGCAGTTTATTTTATTTTATGATATCAGTTATGAATAGACTTATCGAACAATTCGTTTAAAATCTCAAGTGATGACCATATAACGCACTCAAACACTATTCAACACCATACTCAAATCTCTTATTTATCAGGAAATTATTATCAAAATGATAACAATTTACCCGAATTTACAACACACCATGAAATAAATACATCTCGAATGCGTAAAATTTATCATCACCTTAACTCCCATATATTGCATAAATTTTAATCCCCAACCAAAAACTACCACCACATACACGCGTACTGCAAAATCAACCACCCACCAACTCCCTATTGCAAAATTAGTGATTAACCATAATGACGATACCCCCGCTTGATATCCGGCCGGGCTCTCGCACATTACCCGGATTTATGGACTACAAGCACGCTGCACGACGCATAAATACTTTACGACTCTCCCTGCGCTGTATGACCATCGCTGTACTCCCTTCTCTCAACACTGTAAAATTCAAGCCTAAAACGCGGGCCACTTTCGATCAAACGCGTTCGCGCGCGCGATGACGAATTCACGAATCCGTACCTCTCGGTACCACATAATCCTACAGCATCCGCACACGTCTGTGTACCTTATCCGTTCCCTCCTCCTATTCCCGAAATCAGTTACGCGTTGCCATGCAATCTCTCTCCGTCTGTCTCTCTCTCTCTCTCCCTCTCTATGTGCGTCTGCTTTATGCACGCGCACACACGCGCGTCCAATGGGGGAATGTGTCGAGCCAAGTGGCACTCGCTTTCGGCTGTTAGCGCTCGGTGGAATTAAAGCCCGTAATTGGGTGTGTCGCGCGCGAGCTAGCTAGCGAGGTCGTGAGTGCGAATTTTCCGTTTCGGTTGGTGGAAGGGGAAGGGGTATGAAGTGCGGTAGTGCGTGGACAAAGGAAGAGCCGGAGGACGGGTGTGTTGCGGTCTTGGTGTAATTGATTCCTTCGGGTGGAAAGGGTGGCAGCGCGAGGTATGCTGGGGACGGGCGGTGAGACGGATATGTGATGAGATGCGTTGGGTAGGGTTGGTCTTGCTGGGAAGAAGAGGGTTGCACTGGAGTAGTATCGTTTAGGTGAAGCACTGGTCCGTAATGATAGGTAAATACTGTTGTTTTGTTACGACTTTGCGAATTGTAATTGACTACGATATAAAAATTTGCCTAAAAAATTGTCTGACGTCTTTGTTAATACCGTAAGTATTGCGCACTTTACATTGGTCCAAATGATACTGCTATTCGATTTTCAACAATTAATGAATAAGAAAACATTACAACCATTTCCCAAATAAAATATTCTCCAATTAACTCTTATTAACGAGAAATGACTAATCCACTTCTATCCAATTCCCGGAGACCGCAATTCCATATCCTCAACCTTCGCTCACCCCGCGACGCGGACACAAAAAGCTAAAAACAGCAGATAGATTACAAAGGTCTTTGACCCGACAACACGCGCACCACGTCAAGACAGCAGACGTCACCATCCTCGACCTCTCTCCTCCATCCCGAATTACGGCCTCAAAGGGCGGCGACTAAGAATCTCGACGACTTGCCGCAGCGACCTCCTCCTCTCTCTCTCTCTCTCTTTCTCTCTCTCTCTCTTCTCTCTCTCGTACACAGCGTAACGCGATAAAACATAAAGCCCGAGGAAACAATGCGCCTCGTCCGTTCTGCTTACCATCTCAAAAGAGCGTGCGCACACGTACGTACGTATACGTGCGCCCCATTCGTATGCGCGACTTTTATGCCCGTAACGCAAGCGCCGTCGTCGTCGGCGTCTTCGGGGTTTACAGGGCTGTCGTCTCCGCGCGCGGAAAAAGTACGCGCGAGAGCTTTTAGTTTATTGGAGCTGAAGCGAAGGTGAGGTGAACATGTGCGTATGTGTGTGTGAGTGGGGAGGGTGGAAGAGATGGACGTCGAATTGATTGAATAAGATTTGCATGGGGTGGAGGGTCGGAGGCAAGTGGTAAGGGAAGTGGATCGTTGTAACGCAATTTTTAAACCGCGGAGAGTGCGGGTGGGGTGTATAGTATCGTGTAGGAATTTAAAAATGGTGGTTAATACACTGGCAAGAATATATCTCACAAGTGATTGGTTAAATTGTAGGATTGTAGTATAGAAAGTGAATTGGAGTAGTAGTGCGTTTAGATGAAAAAGTCAGATTTTAAATTTAAACAAGAATCGTTTTGTGAATTGATTTTTTTTCTCTCACAAGAAGATTCCATATCAAGTAAGTAAAGATTCCGTCGTAAGAAGCGAATTTCGTATCTAAAAGAAGAAAATGGATAGTTTGAATGGACACTCTGATTAATTATTATTTACAATAACTGGATTTTGTCAAATGAAAAAGGTCTGTTGCATGAACTATATTTTTATAGTTGGTTCTGATAGCCTCTTTCTTTCGCCATATAAAGTCTACCTCTTCATTTTCCTAAAGAAAAGTAATAAAATTTAGAGAAAAAAAAACTAATACAATGTTAAGTAAGTAGATGCAGGATGAATTTAGTCAGACTTTGCTATAAAATGAGCTTTTTACGGCTTTATCTTGTAAGAAGGTCGTACAGACACGTTTTAAAATTTAATGGCTCTTTTATGTCCTGCATATTGACATGATTTTCATAAAACACACATAAAAACTTTATTCCTTTTAACAAAAGACGTGTACTTGCAAATACAACAATAACATCCCTTTCAAAAAACCTTACAAACTTTTCCTTCTAAAAGCCCAATGGTCAGGTCAGATCACACAGCACCGGCAAATCCCTTTACGCCACCGGCTCTCTCGATAAGTGACACGCGATTATAATACACTCTTCCCATCTACCCTCTGCCTTCTACCATCGCGCAAAAAGCCATTAGCTTAAGGGCGCCGGGGCTTTTACTGCAGCGCTCGAGTTTTAACCGCGCGCAATTAGTTGCCCCGGGGTATTAGGGCAAAGTCGCGCGGCTAATGTCCGCTATTTTTCGTGCTTCGCTTATCTGTGTACCCGCGCGATTGGCCTGCAGTCTAAGGAGAAGACGAGGAAGAAGAGGTGGTGTGCGTTTGTGTAGGGCAAGAGGAGAGAGGGTAGGTAATGGATTTTAATTGCGCGTGATTAGTGAGCTTTTGTTTTTATGGCCGTTGTTTCCTTTCTTGCGAGGAAGTAGTAGAGAGAGAAGGAAGAGTCGTTAGAGTTGAGTCGTGCTGGGGTGTGAGGTGTATGGAGGAAATTGAATTATGGCGGTATGTGTGAGGTAATTTTTCGCTGGCGGGCTGATTGTTTTGAGAATCCTAGGATTTAATGAATGTGTGTGACTTACGGTAGCTGGGCCTACACATTTTTAATGGATGGGGTAGTTTACTTGGGGAGCCGGCGGTTCATTCTTTATGGACTCACCTGAAACAGATAATTGAAATGTATGATTAGTAACAATCAAAATGAAATATATCAAGGAAATATTAGATATTTATAATTTATGAAATCTTAATTACTATATAAATTTCTAAATAGGATAAAACAGTACAATAAACGTATAACGTATTATCTTAAAACACCTCAAAAAGTACGACAATAGCTCCCTTAATAAACGATCCATTCAACCTTTCCGACAAAAAAAGACCCCTACACCGATATACCATTCGAACTCTGATGCTTAGACAACTGCAAAAAAAGCCCATCCCCCGCACCTGCAACTAACTACCACTACTATCACCACCTGAAAGCTAAACATCAACAGACTACTCGACCCACGTCGATAAACCCCCGAACGCAACGACTCCTACACACACACAAGGAAAAAAACAAGCGTCCGCCCGTCTCGTAATCTCGCGTGTTTACACCCAGACTGCGCGCTACGGGGTAGAGGAAAAAAAAAGACCTCGAGCGCGCGTTTTCGGAAATCCACCGACGTCAACAACGGCCCCATTGTACGCCTACCTACGCGTATACGCGCGCAATTCCCTTCGCCCGCGGCGACGGAGGTGGTGGTTCCCTTTTTTTCTCTGTCTCTCACGTGTGGGGGAGCAAGCGATTTCCGCGGGGGAGAGCGCGAGTTGACGGATTTCAAAAACGCGCGCAGGCAGGCACGCCGGGGAAAAGGTAAGGGAGAATTATTGTCCGAGATTGCCGACTGCAGCTGGGAGGGATTTCGGAGGTTATTTTCGGGGGCTAATGCGTGCGTATGAGTGTGGCAGAGACGGATTGGGAGTTTACGGCGGTTAGGTTGGGTTGTGTCGTTTGTTAACGTGTAATTGAATCTGTTCGCGTTGAAAGGAAGGAGAGGGTGAATAAGATTTAGTAGTATACTATTAGGTGCAAATTTAATCTAACTGTGTCGAGTATCAATTTGCGAAATTACTCGTCTATGTTATATAATTATTGCAAAGGCGTGATTACTGTTTATTTAAACGAAAAATATTTATCGCATTGAACGTAAAGTAACGTAGAATATAATTGATAAATCATACTACTCGTATTTTCTTTTTCCGTATTCGTTAACGAACATATCATACCCTACGATTCAAGCGAACGTCCTAAAAGGATAAAATAACATCCAACCCGTAGAAAAACTAAACGAATTATATATTCCACCTTCCCCCGTAGGCTCCTTTACAAACTTTTCCGATAAAAGGGCTTTCAGACATTACTCTAAAAACGCACTCTCTCTCTCTCTCCTCTCCATATAATCCTCTTACTCCATGCAAGCGCAACACCTCTCCCCCGGGCAAAAAGAGGAATTTGCAAATAAATTCGTAGAAAGCTTTTTTGTCAAAGCCTCCCTTCTCCCTCTTTTCGATCCATACACATACACACACAGACACACACACACATTCTCTCTAATTAGTCGGTAATCCCAGTCTCTCGTAGTGTAATATGCATACGCGTACGGACGGTCGCATGCATATGCACGCGCGTCCTCCCTGAACGTAGAGAAAAAGAGGAGCCCTCCAATCATTGAATATTCCGCCCCGGGTGTAAAGAAGCCGAGCGAGCGTCTCTCTTGCTATAATCACCGACGGCAATGAAAATATTTAAAGCGCACACGCTTTTAATCCCCGAAGCGAGTGAGAGAGAGAGAACAGCACGCGGGATTAGGAAGAGAGGCTGCAAAAACAGAGACGATGCGAGGCGGGAAAAGGGAAACGCGACGAGGACTGAGGGAATTTTTAAATTTCGATCCAGGCTCCGAGAGTCGAGATGCGTTTCCTGCTTTTTTTTTAAAGAGGGTCGTGGTGGTCGTGATGCTGCTGGTGGTGGCAAGGTTTGAATATGCATCCGGAGGTAGATTTTTAAAATATTTTTCTGTGACAGACTGAAATACAATATTCGATGTTAGGAGAAAGGCTTTTTGTCGAAAGTAATGGAAAATAATGTGAAAAACATTTTTGAATTAAATATAACGTTTTTATAATTATTATTTGTACATTATTTTAATTAATTAAATATTTTGCTGGCTGTGGCCGTTAATTTATTAACGTACATTATATTGTGATTAAAATGAATAAGTAATGATATTATTTATTCACTTCGAATAATATCGATTTACCTCGCAGAAAATACATCGCAGAATATTATTCATATTGACATGTAACGCATCCCCTTAACGAACTCCTGCTAAATAATTCCTTATGTCAAACATACACGCGCGCACATCTATTCATCCACTCTCCGATCTTCCAAACACAGATCTCATCATCTCCCATCGCTCCAAATATTCATAAATCTCATCTCCCTGAAGCTGACGAATCCTCTCTCTCCCGCCTCAAATCCGAAAAAATCCCCGTCGTCTCGCAGTCTCGGATGAATTTTTAATTCGTCTTCCCGATCCACCACCCTCGCGCATAATTCGCGCGGCGGCGAGTCCGACTAAAAAACTTATCTGAAATTCTCTCAGTGAAAGGGAGAGGGAGAGACAGCCAGCGGTGCTCATGAATTTTTAGCCGAGCGCGCCGTGCAGCGACGGCGAAATATGCAAGCGCGAAAGCAAGCGAGACTCGTCGTCCGTGAAATTTCACTGACGAAGTTTGTTCGCGTCGCGTATGTGTGCGTAGAGAATCGTGTAGGTGTGCGATCGGTGGAAATTTCCGTGTGGGGGTGTCTGATTGGTGAGTTTGGTAGGATGTTTGCGATACTTTTGAGGGAAAGGTTGGTAGTAGTCGATTTTTCGTTGATTTAGGAAAGAGTTTTTTTTAGCGTTCGTTAATTTTTTAATCAGTGTGGTAAAATAGATGAAAAATGTGAAAAAGGTAGATGATTTTAAAAAGACCTTAAGTACAAAAATCAACCCTTTCAGAGCGAGTAACAGGTAAATTCAAACGGTAAATGTCAAAAATAGTCTAACGCACAAAAAGCATTTACAAAAATTTTTAAAATAAAAAACCTCTGTTACATTTCATTTATCGAATCTAGTTATGATTTTATAGAAAAATACAGGAACCCTACTAAAATTTTGATTTTGCAGAAAAGAAGCACGATAAGCGAAAACACAAAATACTTCAAACCACTACTTCATAAAGGGCAGATTCTCGCTGATGGAAATTTAAAGGACAGCTATTCGAGCCCTTCCATTTTCCAGCAGGACGAGAGAGAGAGAGAGAGAGAGAGAGAGAGAGAGTGAGTGTCAGACAAAGCTGATTAGAAAATTGGGTTATGCCAGTGGCCGAACTGGATTAAAACGATGACGCTTGTCAATTAATCGCAGATATTGGAATTCCATGTAAATTGATAGCGTGGCAAATCCAATAAAGATCCTCCACTCCCGCGAGAGAGAGAGAGAGAGAGAGAGAGAGAGAGCGCGTGTCATTTACATGATTATGAATAGAGCGATTAGAAAATGCATTATGGGTCTCGACACGCTAATGCCTGCAGTTCAATGGATTTCGTCAAGTTTTCCCATACGCGAAAATTGTAGATTTATGCTGATTATTATAATGCTAATTTACAAAAAGCTAGGGAAAAATTCAAGCATTTTTGCATTATTACATTTAACCGCCGTTCCATCACAATTTCCAGCAAAGTGGTCAGTTTCCCGTCTAAAATGCATTCCATTACGGTGACATTCAGCTTTGGAAATAGGCACCATAATTTCCACTTTTACGTTTATATCCGTAATCAGCCGACGATCCATTCAAAACCGCTAAACCGCACTAACCACACATCAAAATAGATCTCATCTCTCAAAACCAAATTCTCCCCATAACAATAGAAAAAGGCAAAACATCGCCAACGCAAAATACACAATCCAACAATTAATTCCTCATAACCCGTCTCCGCGAAGAAGAAATTAATTCGGGCTGCCGTTTCGGCTAATGAAATTGTAATTCTGTAATGAAGCATTTATAATATTACAGCAGGAATGCTTGCGCTCACGCGCGTGCGCGCATGACGGATGTATTTTAATTTCGTGTCGCGCGCCTGCGCGCGAGCTTTAATTAATAGACGCGCGGCACGCTCTCTCTCTCTCTCTCTCTCTCTCTCTCTCTCTCTCTCTCTCTCTGTGTGTCCGGGCGCAATAATGCAGCGCGAGAGCGCACAAACACGGCTATGCAAATCATCCGTGTAAAATCCAAATGTTAATTTCGGGAGAATTCGTCGGCGTCGTCGTACTGCTACTGCTGCTGCTGCCCGGCTAAACGCGCGCGTGCGCTACGAGGTACGGAATTTTACGCGGTGGTGGGGTGTTTTAAATAAACGTTTGATGAGGCGGGGGTGAGGTAGGTTTAATTAATTTTTACGTTAGAGTTTGCTTGGGTGAAGTGGAGCTTTGTAGGGTGGTGTGGAAAAATTGGAGAATCGGAATGTCGGGGTTACATGTTGGTGAAGAGTTTTCAAATTGGAATTTCTGGCATAAATAAAATATATTCAATGATTTGGTAGCGTTTGATCTAAATATTCTATAGCTACATGAAATTCCAAACGATTTTAAATTCTAGAAGGAAAAATTCGATTCTAAATCATCTATTTCGACCAGACATAAAAATTTAAACATTGAAAATGCACGTCTATTTAAAATTTCGTAACAGTACAATAACAAATAATAATGACAAAAAGAGCAAAGAACTTGGTACTTCACACAACTAGCCCTTTGCGTCAAATTAAAGCTAATTACCTTTTGAACAGTTAATAACCCCTTTGCCACACCCCGCAATTTGCGCTGAATTCATTACCCAACGTCATGCAAGCTGCTAAAAAACCTAATAGAACTGATTGTGTAATTATAACACCGATCTCTCGAGGATCTTCACCGCTTTCACAATCAAACCACGCACAGACACAGTGAAAAGTAAAAACAAAGCTGCACCACTCGACGATTAATTTATGCACGCACACCCCCCCTAACGACGTAATTACACCCCTTCCACCTAATTACCAGCGACGCTTTAAAACCCTGCAGCTCCCAGGCTCTTCGACAAAATACGTATATATAAATTAAACAAAGCGCGATAATGGCAGCAGCGGTGCCATATCGCTCGCTCGCTCGCTCGCGCGTTCTCTCTCTCTCTCTCTCTCTCTCGTGTGCTCGCTCGAAAAATCATCTCCGCGGTAAGTAGGCATTAATTAAGAGTCCTCGGAAGTTGCAATTATCGGCTCGTCTAGACGTCGAGGGTAAGAGCGCAGGTGAGGAAGAAAGAGAGAGGGTGATTCCCTCCGGTGAGTGGAGTAGTGGTTCGGCAACGGGGAAGGAATCCCTTTGTTGATTGATAAGAGCGGCGAGGTGATATCCAGGTGCAATTTGCAATGTTGATCTTGTAATTCAGACGGGGTTAAGTGTGACGGTGAAAGAAGATAAATATTTACTGGTGCAAAGAATAAATTAAGTCATGCGTATAGTGTCGAGGTTACATGCATTTGATAATTAAAAAAATTGTGCAGAATTAATCAGTATGCGGTTCGACCCAGTTAAGCTTAAACGGAAGATTAAAAAGCCCAGTACAAGTGCGTTGTCTAAAGTTTTATGAAGACTTTCGCAAAGTTCCCCTCGGTATCTACAAGACTTAATAAAAAAACTTCATAGATCAACATAATTCTCTTCCCGCGGGTAGCACCAATTCCTAAGAACAACATTACCGTACTTCCGCAGAACCTTCCAGCTGACCGCGTTTCGCCACTTTTCCCCGTAAAAAATCATCTTACTCAGCACACATAAATTAATTACCCCAGGAGAAATTTTCACCTACAACAATTCCAACCCCTCCCATCGATTACCATATTCCGCAAAACTTTCCACCCCTTTCTCCACTCGTCCAGTCGTGCCTCTCTCTCCTCCCCTCAACATGTAAATCCGCGACTTCTCTCCACTACACTCGCGCGAATACTACACGAGCTCGAGTGCTGCGCTCGTCACTCGAGAGATAATTAAAAATGGAAACTAATTTCAGCCGCGCGATATGAGAATGCCGGAGAGCGAGGAGGCCAGTGCGCGAGTAATATTCAGCCGCAATATCTTTTGACCCCCCGACAACGGCGTCCTCGAGAGCAGCAGTCGCGTTACGTGCTCCTCTTCTTCTTCTTGCTCTTCGCGTGCGCCACGCTATAGTGGAGTGTCTCTGACTAATACTTACGAGAGGAATTTTTCACTCACGCCGGTTTATTTGTCGCGGGACCCTCGGTGAAAGTAACGTACAGCTCCAAAGTAGTAGTCTGGAGTGGACGGTGTGTTGCTGCCTCGCGAAAAATTCGGACAAGTGTTGGAAGTAGGAGGTGTGTATAGCGAGGGATCAAAAGGATTGCTGGGGCGCCAATTGGGAAGTATTTGTCGAGGAATTCTTTCGGGGAGGGGAGGGGAGAGCTAAAGGGCGGTCTAATTGTGAAGGTTTGTACGTGTAACTGCGAGCTTGGTGACGGGAAATTAGGGGTCTTTGAATTTCTGGTTAAATTAAAATTGCATCAGGATGAAAAGTCCGAAAGAATGTTGACGAAATTAGTTACAAAAATACGCATCACCATTACACATTGGACCAATGAATATTAACGATTGACTTTTAATAAAATACAAATCAAAGCAACCCCATACCACCCTGAACAGTACATTCATCAAATACCACCCGCATTAAACTTCACCCCACATCAAAAACAGCGTCGAATAATACATTTCAATCACGAGCACAGATCTCGGGGTAGCAGCAGCTCATCCATCTACATTGAAACCATCATCAAAAGCGTTCCAGAACAACAATATCGCGAATTCCGGTAGCAACTGCCTCTCTCTCCCCCTGGCTATAAACAAAAAGATCCGGCAATAAAACTCCAGAGAGAGGATCTGCGATCTAAAGCGGCTGCTTCTTCCTTTAAAAATAGGCGGAGAGGAACAGGAGGAAACGGTGGAATTGTCGCGGAGAGGTAGAAGAATGGAAAGTATTTTTTTGGGTGTTTGGTCGGGATTAGGGGACCGTGTTGGGTGTGTGTTTAAGGAGAAAACTTTTCAAAATGAAACAAGATCTCCTTAGTTTGAAAAAGCTGAAAGTAACTATAGATAAATGCAACGAGTATAACGGTATTATAAGAAGTTTATTAAGAAGTAGCAGGTAAATTACGTTCCAATTATCAAGACGAAATTTTCTCTACCTTCTCTAGAGTCTTAATTTTTTCAGTAACAGCAGCGTTAACAACTACCAACTCCTCCTGCCTTCTCCGAAACTCTCAGTACCCCGCGCGGACACAACACTTCCCTCCAGTTTCGAACTTTCGATCCGTTCTCGCTCACTCGCCTCGCAACTAACTCGGCTCCTTCCCGTTCCCTTCTCTTACTCGGCGAAACGTCACTGCAAGCTCACCGAAATAACTCCGCCGACCTTACGTTCCGACGCAACTGCTCTCTCTCTGCCTCTCCAGTCCCGGGTATAATCGCTTTATCGTAAAGTCCACCGGCGCGCGATAGGTTAACGTCGGGTGCAGGTCTCCTGTGTCTTAATCGACGTCGCGCGCGCCCGCGCACCGAAATTTCGGACTCGCCCGCGGCAATTCCGACGGAGATCGTAAAAGTGTTTATATCGCCGCCCGGGGGTTTTGAGTATTAATGGGCAGAGTAGGCTAGCTTGATTGTTACTTTGTTATTTGATTAAGTTATGATGGTCTGGATTAAGAGAGGCGGGGGTTTATGGAGGGGGGGGGGGGGGGGGTGTAAATTTTTGGGGGGGGATGGATTAGGGGGGGGGGGGAATGGGGGGGGGTGGGGGGGGGGGGGGGGGGGGGGGGGGGGGGGGGGGGGGGGGGGGGGCCTGTAAAGTTTTGGTGGGGAATGGATTAGTGAGTGCGTGGAATTGGGAGGGATTGTGGATCTTGATGTGTTTCTTACTTTCGAGAAGTAGTAAAAGCCTTGTTATATCGTCTTGGAGACGAGGAAGGAAACGGATATTAAGTAAGTGGATTACGTTCGAGCAGGATGCTGCAATTTAATAATTCAATCTTCCATTTTCGTTTCGAATGTCTAAGATAATTTCATGAGGTTCTAGTTTAATGTAGAATCAATGGTATATTTGTCATTAATTAAGTATTGAAAAGCCTATATATAGCGGATAATGTCAGACGTTTGTTGAACGTTGTAGTCTCAAGTCTTGAGCTTTTATAAATTTTACAGATTTTTGATTTTCTAAAAATAAACAGATTTTGACAAGCAACATTCGATTTAAATTACTTATTTTTGTCTTGTATACTACAATCACTATATAAGAACATTAAACTGCTGTATTTTCTTTCAAATTCATTCTCTATATCCCTCCATTCACCCTTACACCCCGGAATAAGAATACGAAATATCGGATAACAAAGTAGTTCACTGCTCAGCAAACACATCCGGCGATCGTTTCTACAGCTCTCGCGCCTTAAAACTCGGCCAAATTCGAAAAGCTCCACGGATTACTTGCTGCGAGAGCAAAGAGAGAGAGGTAAGAGAGAGAGAGAGAGAGAGAGATTTCTTCGTTCACGACCGATCGCGTCGCTTAGCGAGAGTTTGCCCATTGTGCGCACGGCGTAAGCAGGCTCGGAGTACGAAATAAGGTGAGGATGTGTGCAGTGTGGAAGTAGGGTAGGAGATGGAGGGAGAGGGTTTCCTATTGTGCGAAGGGAGTTTGTAGAAACGAACTTGTAGGGCGATAGAATAAGGCGTTGTAAAATCAGAATTGTATTCGTCACTGTTTGATGGTTTTAGATGTTTCCGTTCAAATACTTGTTTTCTTTATTTGACTTTGATAGTGTATCTGATTATCTTTTATTGGATGAATTTCAAAGTTGTTTTTATGAGATAGTTTCGGTTAAATATAGGATTTACCTTAATCAAATTTTATATTGATTTCACCGTTTTTATAAACCAGCAATCTTTACAGAAATTTCAAAAAAACATTAAGAAAATTGCTACCATACACAAAAATCTATAAATCCCGTTCAATACCTCTCGCACCACATCGACTCCTCTCCCTCTTCACTCCCACGTCACCTACCCATAAACATTAAAAACTTGCGTAAGCACACACACACGCTCTCGCACGCGTCGCGCAAGACCTACGACATCCCTCTACCTCCCCTACCCACAGCGCGTTCGAAAAATCGCTTAGGACCGGCGGCGGTGCGCGAGATAAAGGCAAGAGCTAGTGCCGTGTAAAGCTCGTAACCCAGATGCGTCCCGCGCCCCCGCGTGTTTTATTGCCCCTTTTACGCGCGCTCACGCTCTCACGGTGTGTATGTACGTGTGCGGCGCGTCGAGCGAGAAAAAATAAAGCCGACGCGAGCTCGGTCGATGTTATGCTCATCGAGCCTCATGTGCGTATCGTGGTTTTTACTGAGGAAAAAGTTGTGCTGACGCTAGGCGAATGGGGTGGGGAGAAGGTGTGTAAAAGAGTGGAGCATGTGTGAGGGTTCTAAGGGGTTTGATAGTGTGGGGGGGGGGGATAATTTTTTATGAGGTGGTGTCGAGGGTTTGGTTGTTGTATGGATTGATATTTATTTTGATGAAGAAATGAAAGAAGTGTTTATTGTACACGCAAATCAAGTATTCATACGAAGGCTATTTTTTTTTTTTTAAATGGGAGAACTTGGTTGCTTATTTTTTTCGTTGTCAGTACTTGGCAACTATCGCCTGTATATTGTTAAGTCATATTTATAATAGTCATAAAATTATGCATGATTTCAAGCTGATTAATGTACAGTTTTAATTTTTTAATTTTGTTATTAAAGAACTAAAAGAGGACAGCTTAATGCCATTACTCTGACATTCATCCATAAAACATTCGATATACTCTCGCTGTTAATTCAATACTTTTTTAAATTCTAAACGTTGCGAACATCATTCTTTTCCAGGACAAACTATCCATGCGAAAAAAAAGAACAGCGGCAACCCCAAATCAACCCGTAACCCGAGACACACAAACACATAGTTACAATACCCCGCGTGTATTTGTATCTCGAAACCCATTTTTTCACGTAGCAAAAATCCGACCGAGGCTACCAGCGCCCGATTTTTTCCTCTCTTTCACCCGGAATTGCGTGATTTTTCTCTCTACACACACGGAGAGAGTTTATTCGCGGACGTCGGGGCGCGCGGATACAACCGTATTTCTCGGATACGGATGGTAATCTATCCGTTGGATTTTACGGCGCGCGCCTCTGAATGATGCGCTCGCGCGTGTTTTGAAAGGGATATCCCTGCGGCGATCCGATCGCAGGTGAAACTTAGGGCGCGAGAGTGACGTGTCTATTTTCCGTGAATTCGAGGCGGAATTTGAAAATGTCCCGTTTTATGGAAAAAGGGAAAGGAGGGGAATTGATCGGTGCTATGTCGGTGGGGCGTGTGGAAGGCGACGATTTATATTGGTGTATTATGCGGGGCCGTTGGGGGTTAGTGGGACTTTGATGATGTCAATTTCGAATTATTTGTTTTTCGATGAACGTGCGAGATGTGAGGATGGTTAAAGTTTAATATATTGGGGATCGGTGTTCATGAATAGTCAAATATATCTCTACGTAAATTACTAATGTATACTGCAACTTATTCTGTAAACCATATATCAACAGAAATTTATTTATAACCTATATATCTTCGTAATTTACTGTATAATCTTATTTTATTCTTTAAAATGTTTGTATGTAAGATAATGTACGATACAAAAATGTATTTTCGAGGAGAATCATTTTAAATATTTCAAGAGACAAACTATCTTTTAAAAATAAGGGTAAATAATTACTCTTTAACAACCCAACGCAAACCCGCAAAAATTTTAATTTCTTTTAATTTCCTTCTTTCTCAAACAAAGGCCGCCCAGACGCAAACCACACCCTCGCACGCCAAGAAACTCAAAACTTCCCTTTGAACCCTGCCATCTCCGAAAATTAAAACTTCATCTCCACTCTTCACACGTCACACCCACTCTTTCTCTTTTTCTCTCTCATCCGTGACAAACTCTCTCTCTTTCTCGCAAAAGACACGCAGACGCGTCAAAATTCCCTGCACCCGTCCGCCCTAATGAAACGCTGGGTGTACGCCACTCCCGCAGACTGACGTTTTTATTGATAAGACACAGCGCACGCCGACGGGCTCAAAACTCTTCCGGGACCTCACGCGCGCCTGGAATTCTCTCGTGAGATCATCGTTCCCGAGAAGCTGGAGGAGGAGGTGGAGGAAGAGGATCGATACGGCGGCGAGGAACGGAAATAAGGCGGTGCAAGATTTGCTGGGCGATGAGCTGTGTGTGTCGTGATAAGTAAGAGGGGAAATTGGTGGTGTGCAGGAGGGGTGAGGGGGTGGTCGTTATGCAGCTGAGATTGATCGGAGTGGTGGATACGATGCGGAGCGCTGGTTGTGTAAGAGGAGGATTGTCAAGGGTGTTATGCAAGACAAAAAAAAAAGTTGCATCAGCGATAGTCAGTTGCAGAGGGATTTTGTGTAACACCTGGTGCAGAGGGTAAAGCTAAAAATAAAAGCGATTTAATCGAATCTTTTGTGAGCTGTTTGTTGTGTAACCCAATCAATCTATTTTTTTTTTTTTTTTAATCTTTTTGTAAGACCTAACGGCTTAGATTATTTACCATCATAAAAAAAAACGTGGATATAACGACGTTACGTAACGATTTTATTTTACTCATGTGATTAAAGAAGGAAAATTGACACTTAAATGCAGCATCATTTCTTGCAACTAAATGATATTATCAAACTAAAGTATACTCGAAGCAATTTTCAAAAAAAGTAAGGTGAAAATACACAAAACCAAAGTTTGCAAAAGTCATTGGGAAACAATAGCAACACCTTCGTGTAACACTAACCGCAGCAGTACCATCAGATTGCTTAATTACAGTCCGCTATTTTATCTGCAGCGCGAGCCATTCAACGCTCCGAGTCCAAACAAACTTGGCAGCGCGCGCTTCTTCATCCGTTCCATCGCTGTGCACACATACACACACAGTTCATTTCATCGACTCTCGCGTGCCGTGCGCGCGGAACTTTAATGAAAAGAACGACGCGCGCCGCCGAAGTTCATCTATCCCGAGAAATCGAGATGAAAAAGGCAGCCTCCCCCAGAAATAAAAAGGAGGCAACAGACGGGAAGAGATGGGCGATACAAACTACAAAGTAACAAAACGAGAAAAAAGAGGCGCGCGAGCAAGGATGGAAGAGGGAGAAATGAATGAAATAAAAGCGCGTGTATCAGAGAAATAGAGAGGGAGGTAAACAAAAGGGTGGAAAAAGCGAGCGAGCTAGCGAAGGTACGCGAAGAGAGAGTATCCGAAGTTCGAATCGAGTTAAGAATTAAAAGAGGTATCGATCGCGAAACTCTCTTTGGATTTCACATCGATGTATATACGCGGGCGCACACACAGAGAGGACGATGCGAAAGAGTAGTGGCATTTTTTTATCGTCGACTCCCCGTTAGATAGGAAAACTTTGAGAGGGGGGAGGCCCGACTTTTAAAAGCCGAGAGAGAAGTGCAGCTGGAGTGCGCGCGCACGTCGACCGAAAGTGTTTTCATCTTCCCTCTCGCTCGCTACAAATTAAATGGACCAAAGCGACTTTCGACGAATGGAAAGAAGGAAGAGGTATATATAGTAAATGTATGTGTGTAAGCTCTCGAGGGAGAGGACAACACGCTGGGAAATGAACAGCTGAGTCTTTCTTTGAAACAATAATGGAGTAGGTGGATAGTGGAATGGGGAAAGAGTGTTTACAGGTGGTGAGAGGAGAGAACGTTGAGAATGTTCGAAAAAATAATGAAAATTTTATGGATTTATCGTGCGTAAAAAAATTTAACGTATCCCACTTTTAATTTCATAACAGCTGCTATTCCTAGATTATTATTGTTCGTTCGGTTACATTTCTCTTTGAAAGATACATTTTTAAATGTTTCAAGTAGGTATATAATTATTTACTCCGGAAAGTGTTTCCAAAGATGTGTCAAAAAGTGTTCCAAAAATGACCCCGAAAATATTCCAAAAAATAAACCAAGTAATATCACATTTCTATGTTAGAAATCAGCGTTAGGAAAAAAGGAGTCAGACCAATCTGCCACATTGAGAGAATAGGGGAAGGATTATGCTAAAAATCATGCAAACCTAACTTTTAATCAGAAAAACTAATAAGCCGTAAACCAAAGAAAGTATAAAGCCGAAAATGAAAATACTGTCAGAAAGAATAATTCACATCTCCTCTAACAGAAGAAAATTTCAACCTCAACGCTAAATCTTCTCCCATTAACTCCATCGTATCAAAAGCTCTCTGAAACTTATCAAAAATATTGACTCTGACAATCCCACCGCCACCAGCCAATCTTCCTCCTACCGCACAAAAACTAAACCACACCAGCATCCACCTCTCTTTCACCACTCCGGCCAAAAAGAAAACGAGAGAAGCCCGCAGACGCAGTAGAGCCGCACAATAGCCAAGACCCCCCGAATGAGTCAGTCGAAAGGCGGATTTATCTCGGGATCCGTCAAAGACGAGACGGGACGAGAGACGCAGCCGGTCTTTGTCCTAGCGACGGGAGCCAATTGGACGGCGGATCAGCCGTCAGCGAGATTTACCCGCGTTTGATTCCGGATAGGACTCGACGACAGATAGCGCGCGCACGCATTAGCCGAAAGTCCCTGGCAGTGGCTCTCGAGATTATGGACGCATACGGGGATTAGGCCTGCTGCTGCTGCGGGTGGTTGTAGTCTGAGTGGACCTTATGTTCGAACGTACGGCGTCTGTAGCTGGCTTGGAATGATGCAATTTCGCTGGGTAGACGCGGAGATTAGGCTGGACAAAGGGAACGATTTATTCTGCTGCTAGCCGCCAGAGGTGTATAATGTGATTTCGCGCTGAGAGGTATTGGGAATAAGGGGATTGCTAATTGGGAGGGAGAGTTTGATTGTTTAAGGTACGGATTATGGTGTTTACGGTTGCGCCACCTGGCGGGAACTAAACGTAGAGATTGTTTCGAGCAGAGAATTTTGATATTTTGCAACCTTATTGACTAAATATATCAGCTTACGTTTATAATTCTGACTAAACTAAAGCAAATAGAATTTACAGAACGTTCTAGAAGATTTAAAAATTAGATGTGGTTTTAGTAGTAATTTGTAAACATTTTAAGTTTTTTCAACTCACTATAATCATTATTATCATTACCAACAATAACAACACCGCCACGAAAACCACCCGAATTACTTTTATCGCGCAGACAGCTTTATCCCCAACCGAAATAAAAGACCCGACGAACTCTCCTGCTGCCCCCCTTGCCTCGGTTGCTTTCATCCGCACACACGCGCGTGTATATACACGAGGCCGCGAAGAAAGGCAAGCGATCGGCATTAGTGGTTCTGACGTGAGTGAATGGCCACTTCGAACCCTCGGAGCCAGCGAGAGAGAAAGAAACGGCCGATACTTATTGAAACGAGCCTTAAATGACCGGTGAGCGCGCGCGCGCTTCAGCGAGTGGATATCGAGAGCTGCGCGCACGCGTGGGCGGACCCCTCGATTAAAGTGGACGGCTCGAGCGTGTAAAATCGGAAAATGAACGCGAACGCGAGCGCCTTTTAGCTGGGCGATTAAATCTAATTAGAAATGAGGACCGAGAGGAAGGGGAAGGGACCGAGGAGGCTATGAATTTTTCGCGCTTTAGTGGAGAATGGGAGGAGGAGGAGAGTGGAATGTATTTATGTTTAAAACGTGGTGATAAGTTTGGATTATGAGGTGGATTTATGCCGGCTAGCAAGCAGCCGGTATGTGGTAATGAATGTTTATTGATGTATTTATGAGTTTGCGAAAGTTCAAGTAGAGTTGTAATAAAAGGATGTTCGTTTAAAGTTGGATTTACAAAATTATTATTCATTTATTGTAGAACTTCATTTTGATTCTAATTAGCTCTTCATTGATAAATTAATCGTAAATTTTGTTTAACTAAAATGATATATTATATTTTGTAGAAATTATGAATACCTTGCTTACAATTCTTTTTAAATGTATCTTTTTTT
>JAPYZO010005897.1:0-22336 GCA_030522905.1 Torymus flavipes | reverse complement strand
AATGCCAATCCACATCAAATTACGCCAAATTATTTCTAAAATTACGTGATTTGAATATTTTTCAAAGTTAAAGTGTTAATTCGTCGTAGATTTTTTTAGGTAGATTTCTACGCGATTCACGTTTGTTTAGTAAATATTCAAATTTGTTTAATAACAAAAATTAATAGTCGAAAAAATACATGCTAAATAATGGTGTTTTCGGTTATAATTTTTTTTTACGAAAAAAAGTACAGCGGAGTACTTATTCTATTAAGCTAAAGCATGCATAAGTAATTTCCCAGATTAAACACGTGCTATACTGTTTTATTAGTGAAGAATCAATTAATTTTAATTAAAGTAAATATCGATAAAGTAGAATTCTTCCAAAAAAAAACAAATTTTTAAGTATTTTATATAAAAGTATAATAATCAGGAAGTATTTAGCATTCATTAAAATTAAATTTGTACAGAAACCAAAACTATTATTTACATAGAAAGAACAAAGGAATATTGTTTCGCAGACATGCTCCAGATGGTGTTATAAAGTTTATTTAGAATAAATTTTGGAACCCATTAGATGTGCGTTTAATTTTAACTCGTGATTACGATTTTAAAATTATAATTTGAAGAAAATAATTTTTTGTTGACTCAATTTCTTTATCAAGGAATTAGACGAAAGTTTAGATGATCTAAGTGTTTTCTTCATTTTATTGGAAGTAAAAAGTTATTGATAAAATTATTTATCTTTAATTGGAAAAGTATGACTAATATAGTGATTCAATCTATAAAAGTTTTATCATTTTTATAATCTTAATAAAAGCCGCGTTATCGATAGAGCGTTAGAAAGAAAAGGGGAAAAAAGGATTGATAACGGTAGTTTAACACAGCGAGGAATAATAATGGACGGATTACGGGTGTGCAATAATAAGTTGTATAGTAAATGTATAACGAAGCCAGCGCCAAACAGAGCAAGTGCACGACAGCTGAGCTGTCGCGAGTTCGTGACTGACAGGAACAATGCCGCGCGTGTCCTGTCCGACGCTCGCGCCGAGCACTGGAAGGTGCGTCTAGGTGCACAAAGAAAACAACACGCGTCGCTATAGCCACTCGGCAAGAGCCAGCGATGTACGAGGAAAATTCTTTCAATAATCACGAATTAAAGCTCAGCAGGAAATTGGATTTTTTTTGCCTCTCGAGTACTCTGAGATATTTGAAAGGAAAAGCAAAGCTATGGCAAAAGCAGGTAAAATAATAAACGTGTCACAGTATAGGAGGAGATAAGTAGCGTGAGGCGTCTTCTCGCGCTCTCATGAATCACTTACCGTACTTCCCTTCCATTGTACCGAACAGTTATATATTACGTCTCTTTTCCTTCTCTCACTTCTCTCTATCCTCCTCCTAGTCTCTCTCTCTCTCTCTCTCTCACTCTTTATGGCCTCTCCTTTGACGCTCGTATTTACAACTTTTTAGTGAAAGTGATTTTTAAAAAGCGTGTTATTATTATACTTATATATAGTTGTTTGGTGATTTAGTCGCATGATCCACCGAGAGCACTCATGCGGAACGAGCTATAGAGTGTAAGTGGGCGTGTGTACGTGTGATGTGTTATGTGCGGTCAGTATGAAAAGAATTTTGAGAAAGTATACTCAGTGAGTGTGTGTGTGAGTGTGTATGTATATATACTTACAGTTGAGACACTTGCGCAGCGCGACGATTAGCGTATTGGCATTTTTGCGAATCACAGCTGGGGAAAATCCGACTGGTTGTTGCGGCTGCTCTCTCGGAGCGTAGGTATTATATACAGAGAGCGCGTGAGCGCGCGCGTACTGCCGCAGGAGCGAGTGGAGAAAAATACAAAGGTGCAGTATATACACGGGAGCGCAGGGATTGGACGGGGGGCAGGGAGGGGAACTGGGGGGGAAGAAGAGGTATGAACGAAGAAGTACAAGGAGGCTAGAGTGCACAAGTGCACGCTGCAGGCACCGCGGTGCTCGCTCACGCCCGAGCGGCCGACCGAGGGAGAAAGAGAGCGCGGCTAGCTCTCTTTCGCAAGCGTTATAATACGCGCGTGCCAAGCCGATGTCGAACTAACAACTTCAAGCCGAGAGCCGCCGCGAGAGCCTCTGCCCGACCGCCGACTGCCGACTGACGCTCGAGTTTCAGTAGCCTCTCGCTCTCGCCTTCCTCTCGCTCTCTCGCTGTCTCTCTCTCTCTATACCTCAGAACCCACGCATCCGTACTATATCTGTATACGCTATACAATAACATTGCTCTTGCGCACATCTCCCTCTCTCTCTCCCTCCGACTCTTCTTTTATCTATCTTTTTATCTCTGGTATTTCACGCCCGTATATACACTTTAACATATAAGCTTCACATATGAAACTTGTACATCTCACCAAAAATATTACTTCTCCATTCGACTGAGAAAGAAGAAATGATCAGGGCTTTAAGTAAAGAAAAAAAGACAGCGAGAGAACGAGATGCGCTGCTTCTTAACTCACGTTAATTTCCTTAGGCCACTTTGTACGGTATAGTAAGTTGTTGATTCGCCTTGGAAATTAAAAAAAAATTGCCTCTTACGTCCTATAGTAAGTACATCATCGTTGGAGTGAAAATAATTTATACTGCTACTTATATATGCCCGACATTAAATCAACCGCACTCATTCATCATTCTCTCCAATTCTCCTTAATATAAATTTTTTTTAAATAAATAGAACAAAATATACTGCATTTCGCCGTTTGAATCACGCTTAAATATAGTACTAATGGGATCACTCTCAAGTTTCTAACAAGTATTTGAGCGTCAGCAAAACTCTAGCCGCCTCCTTTTCGTGAATAAAAAAATGCGCTTACAAACGAAAAAATACATGCACGCTACTTGGTGTTCATATAATGAAATTATTATAAAAAAATCTAGAACTGCTAGGAAACGCGACAGAAATTTTAAACAATGTTTTGAATAAATAGAACTCATAAGTGAAGAACTTAAGAAATATAATAACATTATAGAAATGCTTTCAATACTTTTATTTCATTAATATATTTTAATGGAATGAGCGGAACGTAGCTTCTCATTTATAAGTTTACGTCAACTGAATTCCGAAAAGAAAACGCAATAATGTCGAAAGGCTAGAAAAATTTATTTTATGAAATAAATAAAATCTCGATATTGTTGTTTTTTGTTTTTTAATCAAATGTTTCTATTAAAAATGACGAAACCAGTAAATGCTAATTTTAATCAATAAATTTTCTACTTTGAAATATATTTATTTATTTATTTGCCCTTCAAAGACCCAATAAATTTATCGATGAGAAAAAGTTTTCTCAAATAAAATCTCTTATTAAAAAAAAAGCTCAATAAATAAAATCGGAATGATATCTATTCTGAAATGAACAAAGTAACAAAAAATAGCGTTACAAAATTAGTTAAAAAGGTGTTTTACAATATAATTTCTTTACATAAATTTTAAACAATTAGTTGATGTTTAGTTATTTAAATATTATGAAATCTTATCATTAACACATCTATTTATAGGCATCTCTTATATAAACGTTAGAAATATAGTTCGAGAAGGTATTGTGAATCGGACCCTAAGGATACGCGCATGCAGCGATGCATGCATGCATGCTGCAGCAGGCAGTAGGATCCAGAATTATACTAGGCAGACTAAGCTATATAGGCAAGTGCAAGTAGCAACTAAGTATAGTAAAAGACGGCTTTGACGGCAAGTCTGAATAACTGCTGTAGATTGTAGAATTCCTTAACATCATGTGAAACGCGAGTTTTGACAGTAAACACGTTTAAAGATGAATTTATTTTGTTGATTCCAACTTTAAAATTAATAACAATTTTATTTCTATTTGATCTAATAAATATTTACTTACCTTTTATGTAAAATATATCATTTAAGACTAGCGTGATTTTACAAGTCAGAAAATACATTTTAGGACCAACGTTATAAAAACAATGTTACGTTAACGGTAAGAATCTTCAAAAAGTATTGCATTCTTGCATAGTTATTTAAAATATAGCATAAAAATTTTTAATTATTTGTAAATTTTAACTTACATTGTTTTTACATATAGATTACAATTTTTAGAAGTTCAATAAAGAGGTTATGTTGATTAAAATACAACTATAAAGGATTGCTTCAAGTAATTCAAACTAATCATACATAGAATATTATTCATAACATACTCGTTATTTTTATACACTATAAAAAATGGCAGATGACAGTGTATCTAATTCTGAAAATCCAAAGACCACAGAATTGGAAAAAAAGGATAACAAAAACTGCAAAATTTCTAAAGAAATTAATGAAGTATCTGCAGGAGAAGGAGTAGAGTGTAATTTACAAACACCATTAATGTTTTCTCGATGTAGCTCACTTGGTTCTCTTTCCGGTTTTGAAAGAAATTCTTTCCGTGATGATCAAAGTTCCATAGTAAGCGATTTTAGTCCTAGGGCCAGTGGAGCTGTATCTCCATCCGCAAATCAAAATGGAATGTCAGAAATCGTGGATAAATCGCAGGTATCAGATAATAATAGTAATTCACAAATCATTCATGAGAGAAGGCAATGTGATGAGTTATATGTTTCAAAAACAAAAATTCACTTGCAAGAAAAAATCAATGTACCTGATATTCCATTTCAGTATGACATAGCATTTAAAAAACCACATTTCTTTAAGCACAGTGTTTTCGAAGATGATATAGCTGCATTTAAAGATGAATCTTCACCTAATTTTCTTTCAACAGCAGCTAGTAGTTTGAGTTCATTGACCATAGATGATGAAGACTATGGTGACAATACATTGCCAAACAAAGCTGGATTGCTGAAAAAAAAATTACTTTCTACAGAAAAATCACAATCAGAAAAGATTTCTGTTTCAGAATGCTGCCATCAAGATCCTATTGGTATATGTGAATTCCAACAAGCTTATAAAAGAATTGTTTCAAAAGAGTTATCTAACAATCAACAAAATTCACCTTCTAAAAAATTAGATGATAGATCAAGCATTGTTACACAATCAAGTCGAACACTATATATTTCTCAAGAGAATCAAGGTAAAGAACAACAGAAAAGACTTGATTGGGTAGAACATAATATGAATGAAACACAAAAAATTAACCGCAATCCAATAATGCATAATTCTAAAAATATAGAAAATATTGACAGTCAGACAAATGGTAATGCAAATGAATTTAACTTAAAAAAAGATTTGCTTGTCCAAAAAATTCAAAGTGATAAAATTCAAAATTTAAATTACAATGGGAAATTTATTCAGGAGACTAGAATAGAATCTGATATTACTGATAAATATACTCATAAATATAATGGATATGAAAAATTTCATAAGGAAGAACGTGACTTTGCTAAACCAAATAAGGTTTCTCAAGGATTCTATAAAATGTATAATGATTCAACCAATTCAAGTCATTCTACTGAGGAAAATAATGATTTGAATGCTTATGAAGAACAATTACTTGACCAATGTATACGAACAGGAATGGCAAAAGTGACAAAACGAAATATTACTGATATAAAACCTTTTTGTTGGGATTTAAATCAAATATGCCTAACAACTGCTATGTTTAAGAATCATAATGAAGATATTATACGTGACAGGAGAGTTGAATATAACAAACAACGTTTGTTGCAAAGGGGATCAACGAAAAAGATAATTAATTCAAAAACCAAATGACCTAAAAGATATTAATGAGACTGTTTAATTATAGTTCCTATGTATAATACAAACTCAAGTGCCTTTATATTATTGGAATTTAACTTGATTATAACTGTTAATCATAATATTTGTCAAGTTTTTTCTTATAAATAATTATAGCAATGTGTATTTTGTAAACAATTTATATAATAAATTTTTATCTAGATTTTTTAATTAAATAGTTACATTTTATTTTATCAAAAATTTTTTATCTCAAAACTTGAAATTTATTTGTGTTGTACTTATTTAGTATGATAACTTATGGATTAAAACTGATTATATGGTATAAATTTTATATATTTAGACATATGAAACATAAGAAGAAGTTTTTTTTATTTTAATTAAGGTAAATCGGGGTAATTCGGCCATTTTTCTAGTTCAAATATGAAAAATATACGTTTTGCATACTTTTTAATTGTTTAAAAATGATCACTACATTGTTATGCAAGTTTCTATTATGAAATTTTAACGAGTCGGGCGTCTTATAAAGTAAAAAAACAAGTATTTCGTTTATAGTCGAAATATAATAGCTATATATAAGCTAAAAATATATAAGCTAAAAAACCTAATGGAAAGTGATACAGGCAGAAAAGTGAGGCTTTTTCCTTGAAATTACTATGGACCCTGTCGTAAATTATAAATATTAATAACAGTTAATACCTGTTAAAAATTATTTAAAACTATTTAAAACGTTTTATAACTGTTTACAAATGTTACAAAATGTATGATTTTGGACACATTTTTCTAATTATAATACTTTGTAACAGTTTCAAACAGTTTCTAATAATTTTAAACAGTTTCAAACAGTTTCAAATAATTTTAAATTTGATATATTTCAGGAAAATTTAATATTAATAAATTATTATTATTATTATTAATAATTAAGAATGATTTAATAGCCTCATTATTATAATCATGAGAATGAAGGAGCGCGGGAGCACTCTGAAGCAGCGTTGGCCCCGCACTATTCTGACTGTAAGGAATGTATAAGCGAAAATTGTGATTTTGGAGCATCAAAGCTGTTTGGAAAAAATTGATTTAAAAAAATGTTGAGTTTAAATCGGTACTTGGGCGTTGTAGATTTTGATTCTAGGATTGTTTTGGCATGTAACCCCCTTATTTATTCTTATTAATACAAGAATAAATAAAAAAAAGTTTTATATTAATAAGTATAAACAAGTGATGTATAACTTTATATGTTTAATCGGTTCTTGATGATTGTTGCTTGATTGACTCATTCTACTTTATTATAAAATAATTAATAAAGTCGAATAATATGTAAGAAGACGTTTTTAATAACGGTATGTATTTGACTGCAAAAAGCTTTTTTTTTAAATCCATAAGTTAAAATAATTTAAAAGCGTATATATAAATTCATATATGACTTTTTTTCATTGCAGATTTAAAATGCGTGCTTTCCTTAGTTAGATTTTTAAACTTCGCTCGCAGTGTACAGGTTCCGCGCATGTGCATTGCAGCCCAAGTATAATTGAAATACTGCATCGCCAGTGGTTTGTCTCCATTTCTCTGTACTTTACTCAGTATGCAGTTCGTGGTGTTTAGAGTCTGAAGTACATGGAAAATATCTCGAACTAAGTACAATATTACATTCTCATTCGCGTTTTATCTTGTTATCGTGTTTATTGTGTTTTTTAGATAAACGTCATTTTTTAAAGTTATACATATACTAGAAATATTAAAATACACCAAACCAGTAAGTTGTCTTAGCCTATAAAGGCACAAAATAGCCGTTTACATAGTAGAAGTATATACATATATTTATTATTACGTCTTTAAGTACATCATTAGGCATTATTAACTGCGTATGTACTTTAAGATAATAATATAATATATAAAGTTAACTTTTAAGCAATTGTTTATATTTTTATTGCAATATTATACCCGTGAATAATTATACATATAGATGTTCAGCACGTATTTTAATTATTTTGTGCAGAAGCCTGATTTTTTTGTTATGAGGTATCCGGTTTATGAATAAGAATCAAACAAACAAGTATATTACACTGAATTGTGAAATCTAGTTTTATAATCGTCAATAATTATATGGCACCTTTAACGGAACATCGTGAAAAATAATAATTCTATAGTGTAGAAGATTAGTGTAGAATATCGATTTGTGATTTTCGATTTTATTTGTAATACATAAAATTAAAGAATTAATCAATTTTAATACTTAAATAAAAATATGATCGTGATTTCTATTTTAATTTGAAATTGTAAATTTAAAAAAAAAAACATCATTTTCGAACATTAGAATAATTATTATCAGAAAATTAGCGAAACAGTTGAAAATGGCAATGATAAAAATAAACTTTAAAAAGTTGTAAGTGCTATTTGTAAATGCAACAGTCAGCGTAGCACTTTATCACTGTAGTGTATGAATCATATGATTTGATAAATTTATCTATTTATATGTGTAGCAAGACTTGTAGTTCGTTTAATTATTGAATAAAAAATATGTATGTAATTTGGGAATATTTACAGATAGCAGCCAAAATAGAAATAAAAGTTATTAAATGAAAAATCAGTTATATGCCCAATAGAAGATGGCAAATGACTCATATGGTAATTTGAAAAAAATATTAATGTTTGTGTTTAAAAAAAAAAAAAAAAAAAAAAAAAAAAAAAAAAAAAAAAAAAAAAAAAAAAAAAAAAAAAAAAAAAAAAAAAAAAAAAAAAAAAAAAAAAAAAACAGGTACGTTTTCTCCAGAGTCAAAAATTCCGTATGATCCACTGTGGAAAGGACCTTTGCTAAAGAATAGGCATTGTACAAATCGTTTTTGGTTAATAGCGTTTTTCGCATTTCTCGCTGTATGGGCATTGGCAGCAAACTATGGTATGATCTCAATAGTATTTTATTATAAACAGACATCAAGGTCTTTAATTTATTAAACGATTTCTAAATAATCTTACATTTTTTAAGGAACATGGTAATTTTTTCGTATTCGCGGTTCACAACGAATTATTGAATTATTTTAGATATTACATCGGTGATTCGATCTAAAATATTATTATAAAGTATTGTTTAATTCCTTTGAATGTACGTAAAAAAGACCAAAAAATAGAGAATGTATAGTCTTTCAAATTACTAAATCTTTGCTAAAAACAGAAAATTGTATAAATTGTAAATTTTTCAAATGTGCAAATTTCAGATATATAATATTTTATTCAAAATTCTATGTTATAGTACTTGCAATTCTTAAATGGAAAAATTATCCAGAAAACAATGGAATTACCCAGAAAGCAATAAATCCCCTATTTTAAATAATTTTCGATATTTTTTTAGCATTTTCTAACGGTGACATACATAGATTAATAGTTCCAACGGATAGCAATGGTAGAAAATGTGGTATTGACATAGATGTAAAGGATAAACCTTATCTAGTTTTCTTTGATTTGACTAAATGTGTTAATGGATCTTGTGATACAACACAAGTATGCCAAGCAAGCTGCCCTACTGAAGATTTTTTGTATAAAAGCAATACTCCACTGAGCGATATTAAGGCAAAATTAATTTGTAAATCTGAGATCAATGTGACATTGATTACTTTACCAGAGCAGGTGGACAATTACATTACCAAAAATAAATGCGCAAAATGGTATCTCAAAAGTGAGCCAGTCATAGGACGATGTATTCCCAAAGGTCCAGTGCCAATTGAATTCAGTTCAATAATTTCAAATGATCAATTAAATAATGCTTCACAAGTCATTTTACAAATAGCAGAAATAGAGAAGAGATTAGAAAGTATATACCAAGATATTATTGCTACAGGGTATGTAGAGAAATATACTTTTCCTTATAATCAAAAAATCTCTTTCTATAAAGTTATTATTGTATTTTAGATATCCAGTTCTTGGATTTATTGCTCTAAGTGGTTTAGCTGCGTTCCTTTACATATTCTTATTAAGGTGGTTAGCAAAGCCATTTGTATACATTTCAATTTTGATTATCTGCAGTCTTCTGGTCTTTTTCATTTATGAATCTTCAATACAATATTCCATTAAAAATTCTTCAGAATGGTTGTATGCACTCATTTTTTCCATAGTGCTACTGATTGTAATTGTATTATCAACAATGCTTTTGCACAAAAAAATTGACATAGCTTGTCAAATTATTAAAGAATCCAGCAAGTAAGTCCAACGAAGCCATTAGTTAAAATAATAATGTATTAAATTACCTGAATAATGTTTGTAAGCAAAAACATTTTTACACATTTACAGAGCCGTAGCTTGTATTTGGTCAAGTTTACTTTTCCCAGTAATTCCATGGATAGTACATTTATTTATAATAATATTAGCAGCCGCAGTGTTGTTTTACTTGCAAACAATAACGATACCAAATTATACAATTCTCGTTCAAGATGATGTACTAAATACCTGCAGCTGCCCACCACAATTAAATTATGTAAACAATGCAACTTGTGATCCTATCATATTTAACTCGGAATGTAAAGATGTCAATGGTGATGCATGTTCATCAACAGGCTGTTATTTAACATCTGTTACGACACCAAAGCAAATTTATATTTATCATTTAATTAATGCCTTAGCCTTCTTATGGCTCTCATTCTTTGTATCAGCATTTGAACATATGGTTCTTGCTGTGATTTTTGCTACTTGGTACTGGACATTTACTAAACACAACATTCCAAGATTCACTGTTATAAGAGGTTTTTGGATTACACTTAGGTAAATTAATTTTATTCTTTTGAAATAAGATAGCTGTGTACCTATGTATATGTACACATATATATTTATATATCAATGAATTGTAGGTATCATGTGGGAACTGTAGCCTTTGGCTCATTGATTATGTGGCTGTGTGATCTAGTTCGATTGATTTTGAAACCTGTTGTGAGTACTACACAGTCTAATGGTCCCATAAGTATTGAACCAGCAGGTTGCATCAGATCTTTATTTGACTTCTTAATGAGTTTTTTGCAATATATCAATCGCAATGCTTATACTATGTGTGCTATTCATGGAAGAGGCTTCTGTCACTCTGCTAGAGATGCATTTAATCTTATAACAAGAAATATAGTTCGGGTTGTTGTTGTTACAAATGTAAGTTTAATAGCTATTTTATTAATTTTATATAAAGTATATTTTATTTTAGGATACATCAATATAAATAATTACTTTTATTATTATTTACAGATTACTGATTGGCTTTTGAGAATAGCAAAATATTTTATTGTTGTTTTAACAGTTGCTTTAACAATGGCATATTACAGCAACAAAGGACCAGATGTTGTCAGTGGCATAGAAGTGCCAATAGGAATGGCGCTTATCGGATCGTACTTAGTAACTACAGCTTTCTTTTCAGTTCATAAGGCAGCTGTACATACCTTATTTTTATGTTTCCTTGAAGATATTGAACGTAATGATGGTTCCCAAGATAAACCATTTTATATGAGTATGAAACTAAGGCAATTATTACAGAAATAAATCTACTTTTCTGTGAAAATCTAATTTTTTAAATAAAATTTTCCATAAATTTTTAATTTATACAAAAACTACCTTATTTTACTATAAACGCAATATTGTAGAAAACATTATTATAAAAAAAAAATTTTACATTACTTTATATATTTTATATAATGAACTAATTTATGAATACTTTATGTTAAAATCCAACTATTCTTACTGTAAACATTGTATAAATCAGATACTGATTTTTAAAAGTTAGCAAGGAATAAATAAACATTTTTTATTATTAAATTGAAGTATAAAGTTTATTAGTAATTACCTTACTTAACAACTGATGAAAAAAATGGTTTGCTTTTGTAAATATCTTGATTGAATCATTTTAGTTTTTAAGGGAAGCGATAAGATTCCTTACTGTCTGTTTACATACAATGACAATATTAAAATTAAATTTGGTTAGAATCGATTAATCATGATATCGTGAATTCGTAAGTTGTTGAAATTACAAATGCGTAATCCTGCGAGGCTGTGTCTCTAATCACCGAAAAATGCGGACCGCCGGGGATTCGAAGTATTTCGAACCCGCGCCCTTATAAGCAGGTAATAGATTAGTCCAGAAACTGGCGCCACCCTGCGGACAAACGTGAGAGCGATGCTTGAAGTTTCGAGCACTTTCGATTATCTTGCGGTTTTGTAGTGATAGGTACTTACTGTTACTAGTTAGCAAAGCACTTGTTGATGACGCGAAAATGTCGTTTTCAGAAACGTCATTGTAAACAGGTTATCGACCGGTATTTAAGAAAGCATATTTTAAGTATAGATTTTCTTTCAAAACAAATAGTTGGATACTTACTTACTTTAAGAGAAAGTGCGTTTTGTGAATTTGTAATATAAAAAGATGGAACGCCAATGTCAGTGTGGAGGTACTCACGATGAAAGGGAGCTGGGAGTACAATACAATCTTTTTGAAAAAATTGATTTACAAAATGTGGAATGCCTTAATGAATTGTTAGAAGGTTCTGGAGTAAAAGTTTTCAAATCCTGGGATGACCGTTTGGATCATACTAAGGTATTTTTATGTCGTTTTGGCTCTGTGCAACAACACATTGTTTTGAATGTGTATTTCATTTAAATGGTTGATGCTTTTAAAGTTCAATACAATTTGATACAAATTTTGTTTTATAGTATGTTGAAAGTGACGTAGATGAAGAACTTCTCTTTAATATACCGTGAGTATTTTTATTATTTACATTTTTAATACAAAAATACCAATTTACTAAAAGTAATCAATCTTTTCTTTTATTAAGATTTACTGGGGATATAAAGCTAAAAGGCCTTATTATTGTTGGAGGACCAGATGATTCTCATCCTTCAGAAGTTAGACTGTAAGTCAAATACAACTAACATTTAAGGCTCATTTTTAAAATTACTCTAAAAAAAATTATATTTTATTTCAGGTTTAAAAATAGAGATGGAATGACATTCGATGAAGCAGGTGGTGAAGCTGATCAAAAGTTTGAATTGTGTGTTGATCAGTATGGTGTTCATGAATATCCAATAAAGTATGTCAAAAGATATCTTTTAAAAGTTAAATTAGAACTTATGAGTAATATTTTCCATATAAATCATCATTTAAGTATTAAAAAACATTAGGGGTCTATTGCCCCTAGGAAATGTTTCATAGACTACTAAATATAACTGCCACAAAAATCATTGTTATGATGGTAAGTCAACAAAATTAATTTACATTTACAGAGTTGCTAAGTTTTCCTCGATGCATCATCTCACTCTACATTTTACTGGTAATCGTGGAGCTGAAAGAACAAGGATTGACTATATTGGCTTAAAAGGCGAGTGGACTCCAGGTCATCGTCATGGTGTAACAATTTGTACATATGAAGCTTTACCTCAACACAGTGATCATATTGCTTCTGAAAATCCTTTTGATGATTTCTCAAGAGAAATTTCATAATTTAAAATTTTTTTTTACAATTGTAACGCAACTGTTTAAGACTGATGATTGAAAATATCAACTTAAACTTTGCTTCAATATCAACATTTAATATTCAGTTTACAACTACGACTGACATGTGTGATTCAAGTATTTAAAACATTGCATAATTATCTTTTAAAAAAGCGTTGCAAATTTGTATTAAGAAATATTAAAAAGTAACTGGTTATTTAAATTTTGCATGATTTTGTATAAAAGTAATTAATGCTGTGTTTAAGGAAACTGTGATTAAATTATACTTGAATAATAGAAGAAAAAAAAAACAGAGTAAGCTGTTTTTATGATTGTAAGCTTTTTGTAAAATCCATTTCTAGTAAATGAAGTCTTCAATTACCAAGTGAGCATAAAAGCTGCTTTGTCTGTCGTTATTTATTTCGTAGAAAAGTTAATAAAAAAAACAGCAAAGACGAGTGATGAGAGAAAAGCGCGCTGCACTTGCGTTGTTTCGGCGAAACATGAAGTTTTTTCATTCTTTGAGGCAGTTATCGTATTTTTAGAGAAGAATCGCAGGTAGGTGGCACGGAGAGGCGGCGTGGCGCGCGCGTGAAGGTCTTTCATTGTTTATTAGGCCGGCTTCATTTCTTCCTTCTTTCGCTTTTCTCTCGTTTGCCCGTCCGCGCGTTCATTCGCCCCTCGCGCGCTATAAACGAACGGCGTCGGAGCTTTATTTTGAGCCCGACAAGTGCAGTGGACGCGCGCGCGTGTGCGCCGCCGGCAGCGACCAAGTCAAGCTCGTTCCGTTCTCCACGCTCTCCCTCCGAATCTGGCTCGGCTCCGATTGTTTTTTCGCTGCCGTTTTCTCCTCTTTCTTTTTACTACTTATCCGCTCTTTCTCCTCATACACATCGCACAGTCGATCGGTGTCGCCGTCGGAGGGGGAATTAAGAGTTTCTCCGCGCCTTTCGGATTTATGCGCTATATAGTTACTTCTTATGTGCGAGCAAACGACGGCGACATGTCCGAGCGGGAGAGCGAAACTCGGGCAGAGTAGTGTGCGCGCGATAGCCCGCGCGGGCCCCGTCGAGATATCACTCGAACGACAACAAACGGCACTATATAATATACGCTGTGTTTAATTTAAGTATTACAAGTATCTACATGTATAGTTCGCGACGCGCTCTCGCCTATAGAAACAATAAGCTGCTCCATTGTTTACCAACTTGCCCGCTCGAGCTTTTCCACTGATATTTCATTCAAGTGACAGCTGCCTTTCATACTGCGCTGCCCGCCGCATGGTTTTCACGTCGCTACCAGTGAATGGAGTCACGCGGTTAATCGAAACTTTAGGTCGTTCCAACTGAGAGTTATAAGTATACGGTGAGTGAGAAATTTTTCAACGATCAAACAAGATACCCATCAACGCCCTTTCTCACCAAGGACGGATTCCAAGGCTACTTATGCTTCGCCCATAAGCCAGTGAGTAAAAACAGACTAGCTCTTTTCTAGCAAAGCAAACATTCTTATCGCCGCATGTAATGCGGAAATATCGCCGCCTGAGTTGGTAATATCGGCGACTCAACAATCGCAACGTGACCTTTGAACTGTAATATATATGCTTACGAGGTGCCAAAATAGATTAAACATGGATTTCTCTTCCGTACTTGTGCGCTTTTTCCATCTTATAATACGTCGCATTTCTTACGTGTAATTAATTAAGTTGCCTATTGTTTTATTTTTTTACTTCGTATAAACAAATAACTATAATTTTATTACATCGTGATATTCTTTCAAAGTATTCAAGTTATTTTAAAAGTTTACTAAAGGGAACAATTTCTGTACGAGGAATTTGTGATGTGGAGTCGACGTGTTTATAGTGGGCAGAGCTCGTGATACTGCTCGAAAACCGCAAAGATAGAAAAAGAGAGATAGCTTTATCGCAGTGTCGCCAAAATGCAGAGAAATACAATGGTATAAACTCACGCACGTATATTATTATCATTGACATTTTTTCATATAAATTAATATTATAAAAAAATTTCATAAAGAATTTCTTCTTCCGTGATTAAACGTTTCTATTTCTGCGTATTTTGACTTGACAGTTTTTTTTCTTCTAGATTTTAACTATGACTTTATTTAAAAAAAATAACGACATCCGAGTATAAAGATTATAAGCAAACTACTTCGGTATCGGTTCTCCTTAACATACAATGCAGCGGGAGAAATACGTTGTCGGCGTCACAGGCGCTCTTTGTTAGTGGTTTAATAATTGGAAAGCTTCCAGTAGTGAGTAAGCGAGCCCAGCTTACTTTAATTTTTATCTTTAATTTTTGCTAGGCAAATTTTCACCTATATTTTCTTTTTCTCAATATAAGAATAAATACTTCCGCGTATCGAAAAATCTAACAAGTTTAAACTCAAGTGATTCCTAATTAAATAACCGCGCGTTATATGGTAGAAAAAAACGAGGTTTTTATCTTCCAATTGAGAATGAAATACCATATATCAGCAAGTCAAATTACTTGATAAGCCTGTCATGCGTGCGTTCATTTTTCTCATTTACGGATGTAGTGTTGGCATTTATATATAAGCTATCTTTGACTGAATTATTTCTTCTTTGCAAATTAACGATACGTCATAACGTGTAACATTAGAGTAGAAATATTGATGGAAACTGGTCAAGACGCATAAGTTATGATAATACCTATACGCAGTCATATATGGAAAACATATGCAATGGTTTGTCACTTTTAGATGATTTATTTTGTATTTAAATGTTTCGCAGCTCATTTTTCATTTTATTTTAAATAATAAACAAAATAAAATATATGACAGAACTATAATATTAATATCACGGATAACATTTTAGATAAATGGAAATATAATACTAATTTTCAGTATCGTTATTTGAACTATTGTCTATTTATAACTGACGATTGAATGCCGAGATTCGCATAAGATTAAATCAAAATACAATATAGGCAAGGAATTATAAAGCGGTGGAAAACAAAGAGAATAAATGCAATAGAATTAAAAAAAGGAATAATCCAGTAGTAAAGAATCATCGATAGAAGCAAGCCGGTTGTACATATATTATATCTATACATAAAAGTTTCCCGCATACACGCATGTACACATTTAGGACGTTTAATTTGGCACAAAGGAAATTTACCGTAGCAGCAATTCATACACGCCGTTTATTTTTTCCTTTTTCCTACCAAGCGTTCTTTTAGCATAAAGTCGCTGCACATATATGCGCGTGTCAATCGAAATGAATCAGTTACATGAACAACGAATCTGTATTTAATAGAATCATTGCTCTCCATTAAACATTTGCTAACGATTTCTTTAGCCATGCACTTATTTGTCTACAGGACTCTTAGAAATATTCTATTCTACTATAATATATATTGACTAGCTATTATAGTATTATTTTAGGTATGGAATTAATTTTTCAATTATTTCAAGTTATTATGAATCAAATGACGCGTATTAATATAAAGTAGGATTTGCTTTATTTTTCGATTTATTAAATATTATATTATCATCAATTAATGTTCGATCATCTAATAGATACTCAAGCTCAAATTCGTAAGATTCTTTTAGCAATCTGTCAGCGATAAATAAAAATTGATGATATCTGTAAATGATTAAATTTATAAACATGTTTCGGTGTTGAGTATGATAAGAAAAAGAAGCTGAATAATAAGAGCTGACATGTGTACTATCATTTTCATATATAACAAACAGTTCGTGCACGAGCAAAGGTCATACAATAGAATTATGTAGACTACAATTACTACGATCTCTATGAAATGCATCCACCAATATTATCGTTATATATTTAAAAAAATTTTAATTATCAAGCTTTCTCGAAAAATTATACTTTGGAATAGTATGTATCACTTTGTCATTGCTTCATAAACCGCTTTCTTTCGGATATTTAATTTACTGCAAAAATACTGCAATAAACATAACATGAAAAGTGATATAAGTTTAAAGCAATAAACTTTCATTGTTGAGAAACCTTGTATATTCATGAAATTTTGTTTAGAAAAATAAATTAATTCTACATTAAATTTAATTTTTGTTGTTAAAATTTACATCCAGTATGGTACATTAAATTTAATGCAATTTTTGACAGTATACATCATTTTTCATAGTAATTAAATCAAACATTTAGCAGTAGCTCAATTTAACGTTTTTGAGATAATCTAGATATCATTGAGAACATGGTAAAACAGTTTTTTTTTTAAATAAAAGTCATCGTATATATTAAAAAAATCAGTTTTAAATACATTTTTTTGTATAAAGTTAAAATAGTAAAAATTGTAAATTTTTTATTTAAAAAAAAAAAACGAAAATCTTTCTCTTTTTTAATTAAAAGATCGCCTATATAATCTTTCTCATAGACTATAGTATTATGTGATTAATTGTTTTACCTTTTACATCATTACTGATTTCTTATCATTGATTTTCGTATAATCGCGTAATGGTCAGTCTAGCCTTGTACTCGTTGTATTTAATGTACTTGTTGAGGATTTTTCTTAGAAAGCAATTATCGATTGAATAAAGCTAAAGATCGTCTAATTTAATCAAAATTAATCCTTATTAGAAGTCTTTGTCGGATTTTTTGAGCCACTCAAGCGATTTAAGTACCTCTCCTTAAACGCTCGTTCTTTGTACATATACACATATACATTATATTACGAATGAATAAAAGTATCTTTATTTAATGAAAAGCCACGTGTTGAATGATGTGAATAATGCTTGGCTGTTGTTCACGCCGTCATAAATCAACGAGTCTTCAGGACGCGCGTACAAATTAATAATCTTCATCATGTTTAAATAGAGCTGTCTAGTAAAATTTTATCTTATTTTGCGCGCTCTTTGTAGCTGACAATAAATCATTAGAGAGAGAGAGAGAGAGCGTCGTGACGGCGAAAATGTTGAAAAGAGCATCTGATAAGCTATTTATCGCATAATTGAATATATATCTAGTATAGGTATATCAGAGTGAGCTGCGAGACGGTATATGAGGGCTGAATTTTAATGCTGTTTGGCGCGTGTGCATTGCAGAAAGGGAAATGCCGCATAGAGGAAGGAAAGGGTTACTCGGCGGCTAGCTAGGCGCAGCTGCAGCGCGGAGTGGGCTCGCGGTCCGCGCGCGCGCGCATGACGGCGGCGGCGGCAGTCGCGCCAGGAAAGCCGCGCCGCGAGCATCGGGGAGTAGTAAGTAGCAGCTGCGGCGGCCCCCTCCAATCTTGCCGGCGGCTAATTGTGCGGGCCGCGCGCGCTCGGCGCCTTATCGATGCCGGGCTATCGGCGCGCTGCGAGCATCACTCGGCCCCGCGCACCAGTCGGACTATGAGAGCGGGCAGGAGCCGCTCCTCCCAGCAGTCCTCGAGGGCAACTCGCCCGCGCCAACGGCGTCTCCGCGGCCTGCAGTGAGCCCTTCCTCGGCCGAGCAGACACCCCGCCCCCCTCTCTACCTCCTTCTGCCTTCTCACCGCGTGCCTTATACTCGCTCGCTCGCTCGATCTCGCTCTCGAGCGCGCGAGGACAATCACCCCTGCGGCCGACTCCGAGCGAGCAGCTCTTTTCAATTCGCCCGCCGACGATGACGCACATCCCCGAGAAGAACGGCAAGCCGGCCGCCCAGCGGCCCTCGCACGCCGACTCGACGCGCCCGAAGGAAGAACCAGTTCAACCACCCCCGCCTGACGGCGGCTGGGGATGGGTCGTCGTCTTCGCCTCCTTCATGGTCCACGTTATAAGTGAGTACCATTTTTTTTATCCTTATATTTAACAACAGTCAGCTCGCATTTTCATTTCAATCCTTCTCCATCCTCTGCACTTGCATATATCACCGCTCATTTCCAGAAGAAACAGCATTATTATTATCTCAATGACACTTTTACCAATACACATTATATTCTTATCGCTAATCATTTATAAAAGCACCTATCTCGTGCTACCGAAACATGTAACTGTAGAAAAAGTGGACAAAAGATAATGAGAGATTAAAAAGTGTTTACCAGAGTAATTCAAAACTTTTAAAAGTATTATAACATTGACTAAAAGAAAAAAATACGCCTATAGGTATACGTCGAAGTTTAGTCTAGAGTGCTGTAATTATACATTTGGCACTAGTTGAAATACGTTCTAGTATAAATAATGATGAACGTCGATGAGTTATGAAATTAAATTAATTACAATCTTATATACGAAATATTTGTTATATCAGCAGATCTGTATCATGTCGGCGTAATTAGTTTCATCAATTAATCTATATCGAATGGAATGTAATGTCTAAGACAACCAATAACACAATACATAAGCTCTTGAAAAAAGTGTACGCGTATAGAGCAACAGCTGCCACGCGGGTCAATTTCCGACAGAAGAGTCTTCAAATTTAAAGGAGTGAATACACATAGGCATACTATAAAACCGGCTCTGTAGAAAAAACTAAGCTTATATAGGCTTTATCGGGATGCATCGTGTCCGAACTAATCAAATCTTTTCTCGCTTCATCTCCCCTATTTAAGCGCATGCGAGCAGAGCGCGTTAGATATTCGGGCACAGTTATAGGATAAATCCGAATAGTAAATAAGAGAGAGAGAAAGACTATTGCGGCGATAGAGGAGAAGGAGAGATCGTTTGGGCATATCGATCCCGCGTCAAACAAACTGTCGGGAGATAGCTGGTTTCCTGTGACGAAGATGCCCCCGCGCGTGTAGCGTAAAGTATAAAGAGTGACTCGTGAATGCCGGGAAGTTGCGCTCGAGACTCTCTCTATTTATAATGCGCATAAGTGTCGCTAGCTCGAGAGAGAGAGAGAGAGGAAGAGCAGACGAAAAGACACGTGTCGCGCGCCATCCAAGAGAAAGAGACACTTTCCTGCACCTCTATACCTCTCAGCTTGCATTCCGTATTTTCTATTTTTATTGCACTTTGCTTTTCCTTCATTCTTCCTCGCGATTTTTTTCTCCCAGCTCTGCTATTTTTCTCTCCTCATGTCGGAGAATATGCGCGAGGCTTATCGCTGGCCTCCATCGTGCCTATATACACGCCGCATGTAACACAAAGTCTATCGCGACGTGGCATGCGGGTAGCTCTTTGTCCCAAATACTTCCCAGACTCGTCGAGGCATTCATTTTTATTAACTGCTTGATAAAAGAAGTTTTAGTCGTCTAATTAAATACAATAAACCTATACCGCCGCTCTTCATCTTCCCGACGGCATTAGAATTGTCAAGCGTGCGCACGCGCTCGCACGTGCTCTCATAAAAATAAATCATTAACATTCCCCAAACGTTAGATTCGCGCGTGTACGCAAGCTGTGTAAATAGATTAGACGCTCAAGCATGCTTGCGCCGCAATATGCGGCTCAAATGATAAAAAAAAAAAACCGAGAAAAAAAAACGCTACTTATCTATATGAAAAAGGCAATATTTGCCTTTGAACGACTCTCGCCAAGGAAGCCTAACCGCGTCTACTGTGCTGGCCTATAGGTGTGAGAAAATGCGTGATAGAGATTCCGCGACCTGGTAGACGGCCAAATGGCTCGTCGTCGTCGTCGTCGTCGTCGCGAGGATAGAGCGCGTCACGAAACGCGATACCGAGTCACTTTCCCCTTCAATCGCAACCAATTCACCCCGCGGCTTCTGTCATATACTTCCAGCGGCTTTACGTTTCAATGAAAATGAAAACCTGAGCACATATATAGCGCGTATATAGGTATAAAAAAAATGTTCAAATGCAGTGAGTTGATTTAATTAGACAGGAAGTTTCTATTGTAAAAGGAAAAGACTTTTGTTTTTCTCGTGAGATGCGGTATAAGCACACGGAGTATTGGAGATAAGTAGTTGAAGACAGGCTGCGCAGACAAGCAAAATTATGTCACGTAAAGTTACTCAACTTTATTAAATAACATCTTCCTGTCGTCGAATTACCGGGCTTTCGTGTGCAAAAGTGGCTGCGATAACGAATCCGACAGCTTAGAAGGCGAGAGGGAAAAAACTTCTTTTCGGTTTGCCCTCATTGTCAGCAGAATGCAGAAAGTCGAGCGCTGAATCATCACATATCGTCGATGTGCAATGGCATACACAAACAGAGAAAAACTTCATGAACGCCTGCGCTCGCTCCTTTATATCCCAAGTTTACTCATCGTCTGTACAAACGTATCGTTGCACATACGTTTGTGTACTTATTTAGAAATAAACTTACCCTAAACAAACTTGTTTATCAAAGACATTCTAAATAAGATCGCTCTTTCTATATTGTATTAAAATTTTTCTTAATGAATCACTAAATAATTTGTAACTTTTTCATTCAATGCAATATCTCACGTTCGTAATACAATAAAATTACAATACTTTAATTATAATTTATTTTTTATAATATTTAAATAAAAAGAAATCGCTACTGAACATTACTTTAAAAACTCGCAATACATCTTGAAAATATATCATTTTTAAATATCTCATACTTATGACTGATCTTTATAAATATCAATTATCAGATTATAATTGAGTTTTATTTGCTGAGATAAATAAATGTAAATTAATAATCAAATTATCAAAGATAATAAAATTCGTTAAAATTACTCGAGTCAAAAACTTTTGCCAGCAATCTTTCTCACGTATTTGTAAATTTTATAAGCGTATCGATTATTATGTAGAAAAAATAAGGAAATGTTTCAGTACTATTCCATAAATCTTGCGTATATTTCCGTCGGTCGTATGGCTTCTTCTCAAACCGTTCAACTGGTGGTCCGAACAATCCTATCGAAAAATGGAATGCAAAGATACAATAATACCAGATTTTTCGTGTTCGAGCTTATCGTTTTGAGATTACAATTGAAACCAACTGATAAGTTTAGGTGAAGCAGTATTATCGATCGATACACGGGGGAGACCGGTTTTCCTGAATAAAATATATTGGAAGGTAAAAAAATAATGCACCGGAAAAGATACACAATTCAGTTAACATAATGGTATATAGGAAAAGGCTAATCAATTGCTTGATTTAACTTTCTAAAAAGCAGAAAACTTAAAACCAGTTTATCGAATTTGCATAAAATATGGTTTCCCTTCTTTAAAAAGTGATGAGCGGCCATGTTGAAGCACCTAAAGGCTTGATTTTGATTGGCCGATTAGAAAAAGGCGCGAGAAATTTACATTGTTTGAATTTTAAAACGGAATTTTTACATTCAATGACTGAATGACTT
>JAPYZO010005894.1:0-10569 GCA_030522905.1 Torymus flavipes | reverse complement strand
TCTTCCTGAGCCTATTTGTCGCGATTCTTGGCCTGTAAGTTACGCATTCGTTGACGTGGTATACGCGTACGGTTCATTGATCGGTGCGAAGATTTAGCGGATTGGATTCGGATAGTCGTTGCTTGTAAGTTATGGACTCTGGTGAGGGTTGTCAGGGTGGGTTTTTATCGAAGCGTATTGTGGTCGGATTTAGAAATAAATTTCTGAAATAGTAAACGATTTTTCAATTTTTTGCATATTGTCTTTTGAAAAGTACAAAAGAAAAATTGACAGTAGCGATTTTTTTTACACTACATCATCATCATCGTCTCGTTGCCATTTGTCCATTAATACTGATGGATATGTACGGGTAATTTGCATGAACCTTTTTACGCCCCTAGAATCAATCCGTCCACCGCCGACCTTGATCATGAATAACGACTGCAGCGCGAGAGCTAATCCTCCACCAATAATACCTTTGCAACAAAGACATCTCTCCACTATGAGCATAAATTATACGCCTCCCCAGCGCAAGAACAACAAACCTCGTTAAAAAACTCAAGATCCACCTATATACATTCCCGCGCATTATACACATAATCTCAAATTCTAGCCGTAACAATTCCGACCAATTTATCTTCGTCACGTTTTTCTCTTTCACCCCGCGACTTCTCAACTCCCTGCGCCTTTTTCTCGCTCCCCTTCTGATATCTGTATATGTGTGTGTGTGCTCTGTTACCCCGATGGCCTTGAAAACGTTATTGAATCGCGGAAGTAAGGGTGCGCGCCGTATAAGGAGCGAGAGAGAGAGAGAGAGAGAGAGAGAGAGGTTGAAGACAAGGGAGATGGAAATAACGCCTGCGATGTGTGCGTATATACGCGGACGCGGAAAAGCAATAATAAAGGATCGAGCGCGCGCGAGAAATTCGATTTACGACTCGAGCGGCCTACTTTATGGCTTTGTTCTATTGACACTCGACGACGGGAAAGGGCATTGTCATTGCCATCGCCAACGGGATTCGCGGTCATTATTCGGGTCGAGCGCAAGCGCGGTTTTATATCGGCGTTGAAAAGAGAAAGAGAGGCGATGTATTAATGAGGAGTTATTTGTGTGTGTGTGTGTGTTCTGTGGGTCGTCTTGATTTTAATTGTAGCCTGCGTTTATAGAGCATTGTTTACTGTTGTTGTGAGTTATAGGGGTTGGCGGTTCGAATGCCGAAGTTCTTAATTAATGTTGGTATAACAGGTGGAATTGCTTCGCGGAAGGGAAGGAGTTTAAATGGTTGTATACCGTTACCCACGTTCTGCTGCATATGTGTGCTTTTTTCCCTGCTAATTATTATTTTTTTCAATTTCGAAGGGACGGTTAAAATTTATCGTTGGGCGCACCAAATTTCAAGAAAATTCATTTTATGATTTACAATTAACCCTAAAATAAAGAATCACTGTTGGTTTATGAAGAGTTTTGACGATATAATGAATTTTTTCATTTTCTTTTTTGATTGTAAAAATAAAACATTGGTAACCGTTGCCAACTCTTTAAAGAATCCATCATCCTCTATTGCAGTGTGCCGGATAACTCTGTCACCAAATGATGCAAATCCCACCTCTCCTCATATAAAACAATAACCTCTCGAGCACACACGGAACCCATAACGAAAAGATGAAAATACGCGCATAATCTCCGATATTTCACGCTCCCCGACCGTGAGACCGGTCTCAAAAATCACCCGGAAAAGACACGGAAACGGACTCACGAAGAAGCCGCATCTTTCTGACCTCGAACAAAGGAACCACCCATAATCGCCTAGCGGGGAAAATATTCTCAAGGCGAGAGACAACGCAACGAACGGCCATGTTCGACGCGCGCGCTCTCATACACACCTCCGTGGGCGTGCGCGCGATAAAAATCGCGGCGTGACTTTGAAACTGCTTTGCGCCCTGTGCTCCTGTAATATCCCAATTTGTCACCGTTCGCCGAGGCCACTGCTACTTCCCCATCATAGTCCGTAGGCTGCCACCACCACCACCATCACCACCGCGCATACACACACACGCTAACATTTCGGTGGCTATAGTACGGTATCCCGCGGGACGTTCAAGGCTCTTGTACGGGGGTTGCCAGGGAAACCTTCTTCTTCTTCTTCTTCTCTTCCTCTATTTACCGGTCCCGACCTTGGCCACACTCACTCGCCGCACGCACCGCGTGATGGCTGTACCTACCCCCGTATCGGTGCGCGCGGGATGACTTTTTCGGTCTCGCTCTCTTCCGTGTTCGTTTTTCATTTTTTTTTCTCTCGGTCTTGCTCTCGTCGACCTTTCTCGTCGGCGCTTCCGCTGCGCTGCACTGTCTCGCTTCTATAATCTGCTTTTGGCCATTTCTATTTTCTCTGAGAGAGGGAGAGGCGACAGTGTTAGTGTGCGGGTGCGTGCATAAGAGGCTCGTAAATCGGTCTTTTCCGCGGAGTAACGGGGCGAGGATTCGTTGGAAGGCTGTTGTGAGGTCTTTGTTAGGAGCGCGTGAGACAGAGAAGGAGCATAGGGCTTTTGTCGATGGGCGCCATCTAATAAGGGTTGCGCAAACAGTTATGGCGTTTTGGGCGCGCTTCTGGTCCTTGTTGTGCTCGCCGGGAAATTGCTGTGGAATTTGATTTTGAGAGCTATAGGGGGTGTGTGTTTTATCACGGGTTTCGTCCTGTGATGAATGATTTTTATAGGGTTTGAACAAGTTGGCGAAAAAGATCAGTGACGGAATATTATTTCTTTGTCTTTAAAAAAAATGTTTAAAATATGCGGAGCTGTAGCTGGTTTGCCTAATAAATGTGATTTATTTGGTTTTTATCGTTTAAAATTAGCATGAATAAATAAAGGATTTTGAATATGTAGGTAACTGCGTTTACCTCAATAGGAATTACCTCTGTAATTACTTTTGTAATTTACTATGTAATTTTTCTTTCTGGTTAATAAATACTAATACTAATATCCTTCATTTCATAAAAGCAGAATATTAAATATTCATGCAAACGAATTGTGCATTCATGTCATTTGGCAACATGCATGCTAAAATTCAATGTACCTTTTTAAAAAAATTGCAGCTTTGAATAAACTTTGTCTTGAAATAATTTTGGAAAGAAAAACTGATTGAAACATGCCATAAATTGAGTTGAGAGTCGTTTTGTTTCAATACTTTTTTTTTATTTTCCAATCGTATACTTATTGAAAAATAAAGAACTTTTTAAATTTTAAGTATTATGGGCTTTAAACTATTATTTGATTCTCATTATGATGCAACGTTTAACACATTTATTATTTTTATACCAATATTTTGATACCTTTTAGAACTTTACACCCTTAAAAGGTTACTTTAGATTTTGTAATTCATCTAAAAAACATACTTTAGTATACATTATGATTTTAATAAACTGAATACCAATAACTAAAGATTTGATTCGAATTGTTATTACAAGAGATAAAAAATTTATCAAAACCGTTCATTTTTTTTTAAAGTGAACTGTTGCTTCAACTTTTTTATCCAATACTTTAAGTGCTGAACAAATAAAAGAATACTAAAAAGCAATTATTTTTTGTTGTATAGTTAGTGTTTGTAGGGTTTTAGCTATATCTGTAAAACCATAGTGTACGTAACAGATAATTAATCCTGAATTTTGCGCACATTATTCAAAAATATGTGGCTTCTCCAAACTTAATTTACTAAGGCGTTATTTAATTTTTAATTCCTGTAATTAATATTTTTACACCGAAAATTCGTCTAAAAAGATTCGTTGTAAAATTATTTATATTATCATTTTAGTATTTTTTTCAATGTGTTCCGTAAGAAAGAGATTGTGTATAAACAAATTCATATAAAAATGTGTGTTAAACTAAATTGTATATTATTCTTATGTGTATGAACTCTAGCTTTTATTATTAATTTTTTTCAAATTCATATATATTTATTACTTTTCCCAATTTTAAAATAAGTAGAACCACAACATCACAGTATAAAAGAAGTATTTATTAATATTTGATTATTTAAAATTATTCATAAAAAACTAATTAATTTAAAAATATTTTTGTTATAAAGAGTAAATAATATTTTCATTCCATTATCAATGCATTTATTTATTGGATGGAAATATTGACAATTAATTTCAAATAAATTGTTATTTAAAATAAATTTTAATTTTTTCAACAATCTAAAATTAAAATATGTCCAAACATGAATATTAAACAGTTCCGGGAACGAAGAAATATAGTAAATCCCTAATATTGGAAAGCGGAAGAGTTGCGCTATTGTGCGCAATATTCCTGACACCGCTCGAGAAATGAGGCAAGATAAATCAAAAAGGGTAAGACGCGTCCAAGGTTGGGGCCCCGGGGCATTGTTTGCGTAATCACCGGTAGACGATGCTGCAAAACGGTAACAGGGACCCACATTCCAGAAACTCGAACTTCTTGAGTCTCGGGACCGTACGGGGCCAAGCGCTCCTCATTCAGTCATTTACATCCCGGAGAAACTCATCCTTTTGCGCATGCGCGCACGCGTTATACCCTTTGATAATTTTTCGGGTCCAATAAATTTTCCTCGCGAAGAAATTGCTCCACTCTTGCGCGCGAGAGAGTCGAACCCCTTGCCCCGGCTTTTAAGCCCGTGCAATAAATCAGGCACGCGGGGGGCACGCGCCGGCAGCGCGCAAGTTTGCATAAAATTTTTGCCATTGCGTGAAACCCACTCTCGGCTCGACCTACAATACGATTTATATGCTCCAATGTTGCGAAAACCCTTTGGCCCGGCGCGCACGCGCACAGGCGCGCGTGGGTTCTCACTGCACTTCGGTCCATTGTGCTAACCTCCAGGTCAGTTACGACAAAAGGGGTTTGAAGGGGAAGGGAGAGACTACCACCGCCAGCGCCGCACGCCAGAATTATTACATAGGTATACATGCAGGGGAAAGATATGACACGGACGCGCGCGGGCTATTTAGGCATGCACACCCACCACGGCAACGTTACGTCCAACTGTTTCAGCGCGAATTTTCGCTGTCGAGGAAAGTGCAGCGGTGGGCTTTCACTTTCGTGGAAGCACGCACCGCATGAGGGACGTACGGCTGGCGATTTTTCACAGTCCGTGCGGCAGCAATCAATCGATTTGTCTAACTCTTTGGGGTCTTTTCGTTCCACAGGTTGTTGCTGCTCTGCGCTGTGTTTCAATATTATTGAAAAGTGTACGAACGTACAAAATTTTAAATAAATATAACTAATAGTGAGTAATAGTAAGTAAATTTAAATAAATAATAGTTATGAAAAAAACGAGTTTTATTATACAAAATTATTTTTATCGAAAATTTACAAGATTTATTAAAAACTACCGCCTTAATTATGTAAATAATAAAACATTTTATTCAATAGCTCGATAATTTCTTCCGGTCTGATTTGTATGGAAAAAATAAAAAATCATTTAAAATATAATTGTTGTTAACAATAACTGTGATGGTAGCATTTTCTTTTTTAATTTCACTCTCAAAAAAATTTTATTTGCATTGAAAAAAAAATGTGATAAAATCTTAATAAAAATAATAATGACAGATTTTTTGTATTAAAAAATATTAGATTTCAACAACAGTAATTAATGTCGCAATGAAAGCGGAAATGAAATCTATAACGAAAATAATATTCAAAGGCATTTAAAAATGCAGCCTCTTATTGGCCATCACAAAGAGAGTGCCCTTTTCCATCGTGTATACATTTAAAAAGTTAACAGCTTTACTAAATACCATCACATTTCAATAGTCCTGGGGGCTATTTAGTTTCCAAAGTCTCCTCTTCCCTCTCTCACCTCTACCCTTTTCTTTCCGGCACCTTCCGCATATACATACACAGGTATACCATCGGCGCGTCTCAGTCAACAATGACCTCGGCCTTATACCCCGGCCGAAGCGAGGCAGTCGCATTATACCTCCTCTCTCTCTCTCTCCCTCTCGATCTGGAGCATTTCCTTTACTCTCGCATGTTTCCGATGCGAGTGTGTGTATGTGTGTGGGTGCAAGGTTGCAACCCTTTTTCATCCCCGAGAAAAGGGAGAGACGGGCACTTCCGTAGACTTTGTAAGGGATACAGGCGCGGGGATTCCATTTTTTCGGAGACGAGAGAAGGGTTCGAATTTATCGAAAAAATATCGGGCGAGATCGATGAATGATGCGTGGGAAGGGGATGATGCGTCGTTATATTCCACGTTTTTGGGGTAGATGCGAGTGTATATGTATCCAGCTGCAGGATTTTCAAGGTGCGGGGAGGAAAGGGATTGCAAGGGTGCAGCGGAGATAAAATAACGCGCAGGTCATTGTCGACGCGGGTATGAAGGGTGAGTGGGAGGATATGAGTGCGCAGTTTCTATAAAGGAGAAAGATCTGGATCGCTGCGCATGTGCGTTTTTCGGTTTTATTCACGGTCTTTCGGATGTTGATGGGGTTAAATGATAGGCAACGCTTTTCAGAGATTGAGGCAAAATTTCATACGTTCTGAATTCCAACGATTTCTTTTACGAAAAGTAATAATTTGAAATATAGTGAAATCATTGAATATGAAAAGTCTATATTCTATATTCCAACAGACGCTATAGTTGTCAAGTTATTTTTATTTATATGAAGAAAAATAGATGCATTCTTAAGATAATCTTGAAATGTACGTGATAAATGGTATTTAAACTTGTTTAATAAGTAAAATCAATCTTTTGTTATCTGCGAATTGTATTGTGAACATATAGCAATTTATATATCAATGGTGTTTTAAAGAAGGTAAATTTCGTATAAAATTAAAATATTTTTCAAATTTACAATTTATGAATTCAATAGTAATTTAATTCTTTGGTTGCGCCACGAAAAATTCTTTTTTTTTTCTTTCGATCAAGAGACGTAATACACTAATTTATTTTCTCTGGCATTGCACTTCACTCTGCATTGTAACAAGATCGTTCTTGGAATAAGAAACGTTTCTCAAAAATATCTCGATGCTTGAGAAGTATTTGAAAATCTTTATCAAACGCAAAATCTTTGACTGTTTATTTTCCGTAAACGTTATACAATAGTACATAAAGTTTCATGTGCCCTTGGCACGTGCGCCCGTGCCTTATTTCTTTAATCCACGAAGAAAAGGAAAAAAGCGAATCTCCAAGAGCGAGTTACGCAACGTTTTTCTTTCCTTCTCCTCTTTTTTAAACGTGCAATTGAACCTTGAAATATTGAGTTTGTCGCGCGATAAGAAAGAACTTCTTTTTCCTTATGGAAAAAGGAAGAGTCGAGGATGATGCCGCTTTGTGCTCATAATAAACGGGGACATAGAGAAATTGTATATCCCTTTATTTCTTAGACTATCGTTATTTTAGGCTCCTTTTGAAAAAAAAGTATACGATTTCTTTCCTTACATGATTACATACTGTTACATAAAATTTTTCCAGACGAATATAGATACCAATACGCGAAAAATGATATATATTTCGTATAAATATGGATTTTTCTCTAATGAAAATGAAAATATAGTACGTATGTTATGGCGTGATACACGTGCCGCGGCAATCAAGGAAATGATAAAAATGATATATGCTAAGATAAATAATAACAGCGAGATAAATAATTCTCCAATATACTTGTATACCATTAGAATAACATTATACTTACTTTTATTTGAAAAAAGATAAATAATGTATAACATATATTTTGAAACAAATTAAACATAGAACAAAAACTAGTTAAAGATAATTCATATGATTATAATTAGTAAGAAAATAAATTTTTCACCTAATATAATACCACTCAATTCTACTATTTAATCACATAATAAAAATGTTAAAACCGGTCATTTACACTTCGGTGCACAAATAAATTCCTACACCGTAACAATAGCGTAAAACAAATCCCCGCACCACACACGCCATCCATTACGCAACCGATTATCTCCACTTCCCAGAATCATAAAAAGAAAACAATCCCCGCAAAAAAACCTGCTGCACCTCTATCATCCTCATCCTTTATCACCTCATTATCTCTTCCTCTCTCTCCCTCACCGGAAACGCGCGTGGCTCACATACCGCCTCCTCCTTTGCGCGTGCGCGTTCGCGCGCGCTACTCGTAAATTTCGCCGGCAAGGGCGGCACTGTATATATATACCAATACTATCCTCACCTAACGAGAAGCCCGCTACAAGAGAGTGTATGTGTGTGAGAGACAGAGAGAGAGAGAGACTCCTACGGGGCAGTAAACCAATAATGTTATTTATGCCTCGAATGATGCGAGGTCCGCTCTCCCCTGATTTACGAGCCCTGGACGTGCGCGCGTGCGTTATTTACGGGCAGCGGCGCTCGTTGCGTGAAAATAAAGCCGTTATTTATGCTGCAATATTACCGACGCGCGCTTTTCCGGGTTTCCTTGAGCGATCCTGTTATAGAGGTAGAGACTCGTTTTCGGGAGGGAGCGATACAGGTGTCCCGCACACTTGCGGCGGGTATAGCTGCGCACGGTGGCCTGTGGTGCTGCTCCTGCTGCTGCTGCTGCTGCTACGGCGATGGTTATCGTTGCGTTGGCCCCCGTCATGATTGATCTTAACGGACACGGTGCCTTGTGGACCTTGTTTTTCCGCTCGGCTTTTTTCGTATGAGACGGAGGCGCGCGGGGGCCTGACGAGACGAGGGAAGGACACCACGCGGCTGAATGAGGTAATTTTCGATGTCGAGGTCATGGAGAGTTTTAACGAGGTCTTTTGAGGGGACGCGTCGATGATCTTTTTGGGAGCTGCAGAGAATAGGAATGTTTGGGGGGTGAGAGACTCGTTTGGAGTTGGGATTTTTTGGCCATTGTAAATTTCAGCTTGTCAATGGAGTTTTGAGAAACTGGAGAATCGGTTCTTTGGAATATTTGGATGAATAAAATGGCAACATTTTTTTCAGAAGTGAGATCATAAATGCGTAGTTTGTTCGAGTTATTGAACTTACGAGACCAATATTGCTATTTAAAACGTTTTAAAATGTTTATATAATAATTGAACTTATTCAAGAACATTCAATTCTGAAACATTCACACAGCAACTTTTAAACATTTCCATCCACGTCCCTGCTGCTACACAAGCAAGCCCTACTCGTTCTCTCATTTACCAAGAATCTTATTTACGCACTTCCCCCGCGCGCACGACCATTACACCGCGCATACAATGTAAAGGAAACAGCAATACATTGCTTTATAAAACCGCATTAGCTCGAAAACGCGAGTTGTAAACAGGGTAATCTCGCGCAACTATTATACGAGAATATAGTAGCGCGCGCAATGACGCCCAGGTGAGTATAGGATGCCTCTAATTTACATAGGCGCGCGTAAATAGGTGGCTTTTTTGCGCCGGCTAATGCCACGTTCCGATGCGTTGTTCTCGCGCGCGCGGAGGGAAAGAAACAGCCGAGTTCTTAGGAAAAGCCGTGCGCAAAGTCGTAGTGAGATTGTGCGGCGAGAAGTAATTTGGCGATGGTTTGCGTAATGAAGCCGGATCCTAATGAGGATGTTTAGATATTTTATAGTTTCTTTTCGGCGCAAGTATAAATAAATGCCAAATTTGAAATTTGATTTTTCGCGCAATATATGTGCCGTCGGCCAGAGTCTAGTTCGTACACCGCCGCTAGGCAGCGCACCTCCTCCCTGCAGCCTCCCGTACGTAAGTAAGTTGGTCCGAGGGGATATTGGAGTCATAAAGAATTAAAGAATTGTCTTTATTTAATTAGTTATTAATGATTATTTCAATAAATTATTACGATTAGAAAATCTCAAGTTAATTTCAAGGCATGACAAGATTCTTTATATTCTTGACACCACAATTTTGATATTGTATCGAAAACTGTATACAAATATTCTATCGATTGTTGTCTTCAATATTGAGGCAATACAATACAATATCAAGATTAATCTTGCTATATCATGCAGTTCTAGTTTATATAGTTCATGAAATGAACCTTTGATAAAGTTGAGACTATTATAGTAAACAAGTATAATGTACATCTTCCGACAAATTTCCAGAGTATTCCTTTAATTAAATAATAATATTTGTTAATTACTTAATCACTTGTACACCCTCATCAACGTTTTAACACTCGCCATTCTTTTTGTTCCAGGTAACTATTCTTTCCACCGTACCTCAACACCTCGCTGCACGTAAGTTACATCATTCTCTCAAAAAAGCCTCCTTCCGCTCCTTCCACATCAGCCCATATACATAATCGCGCATCCTCTTGCATCCTCCCACCATTGAAATCTAAAAAAATGACTCAGCGCTCATATATTCAATCCTCTCCACTTTACAACGGCCATCTATCACTTCTCTCTCTCTCGCGCGACGAGTGCAGCGAACTGACCTCGCGCACATATATGCAGCAACTACGTAGGCGGAGGCGGCGACTGGCCCATATTAGCCATTACGGCGAGTGCATTGCAATGTACGCGCGCACGGCACAATGCGCGGGCAAAGACCTCCGCGCGCGGGACGATGCACCCTCGGCCTTGCCCCCTGCGAACGAGCGAGCGAGTGAGAGAGGCGGTGAGAGGCGGTGAGAGGCGGTGA